>CADCXT010005843.1:0-27684 GCA_902806775.1 Microtus agrestis | reverse complement strand
TGTATATAAGATGATTTTGCCCTTCTTTGTAGCCAAAGGATGCCGTGTGAGTGTGTGTGTGTGTGTGTGTGTGTGCGTGTGTGTGTGTGTGTGTGTGTGCTTTTTTTCCCTATTTACTCATCACTGACAGGCAACTAGGCTGTTTTAGTTAGGAGGCTGTGAAGAGAAACCATGACCATGGAAACTCTTACCAAAGAAAACATTTCACTGGGGCTGGCTTAAAGTTCAGAGCTTTAGTCCTTTCTCATCATGGCAGGACATGGTGGCATGCAGGCAGACATGGTGCTGGAGAAGGAGCTGAGCGTCTTACATCTTGATCCACAGGCAGCAGAAGCAGCTGTGTACTCCACAGAACATAGTTTGAGCAAAGGAGACCTCAAAGCCTGCCCCTGCAGTGACGTACTTCCTCCAACAAGGCCACACCTACTCCAGCAGGGCCTTACTTCCTAATAGGGACTCCCTATTGTGGCCACTTTGTTTCAGACCACCTCATAGGTCAATGCTATAATCTGGCTGCTGTGAATACTGCACGAATAT
Source organism: Microtus agrestis (assembly GCA_902806775.1). Lineage (NCBI taxonomy): Eukaryota > Metazoa > Chordata > Mammalia > Rodentia > Cricetidae > Microtus > Microtus agrestis. The sequence continues at coordinate 27,147 of CADCXT010005843.1, read as the reverse complement.
GCAGGTATTTCTGTCACTGGTGCCTCTGTTTCTTCAGCACAAGAATGCTATAGCTGGATTGTATGTGAATTCTATTTTTAATTTTCTGAGGACTCCATACTGATTTCATAGTGACTCCACATTGGATTAATTTAGCAACGATATATAACCCACACCCAAGAACCCCTAGCAACATTTGTTGCTTGATCTTCTAATTATAACCATTCTGACTAGGGTGAGACAAAATCTCAAGCTACTTGGTGTTTTGTTGGTCTGTCAATTTGAGATAGGGTTATACTACATAATTATGACTCACTTGGAACTTGATACATAGACTAGGTGGACCTGGAACTCACAGCGATCCACCTCTCACTGCTGACGTTAAAGGCATATGACACCATACCTAACTCAGTGTGCTTTAGATTTGTGTTTCCCTGGTGCTGAGATCATTGATTCTGTGATTAGAAAGGCCCAGCTTTGATTTTTTTGTTTTGTTTTTCGAGACAAGGTTTCACTGTATAACAGCCCTAGCTGTCTTGGAACTAGATCTGTAGACCAGGCTAGCCTCAAATTCACAAAGATCAACATGCCCCTGCCTCCCGAGTGCTGGGACTAAAGACTTGCACCACCACAGCCAGACTTCGGCTTTACCTTTAGCAGAGATCCTAGTTATGTTGTCTTAAACCTGGGCTCCATAAAAGTGAGAGCCTAGGAGTTGGCAGTGTTGTAAATTGATAAATGTGTGGTAATTTGTTGCTTAGCAACGGAAAATTAGTAAATCATGAGTCACGAATAATCTAGGCATTGTGGCCCATGCCTTCAATCTCAGTACTTGGCAAGAGGCAAGAGGATTAATTCAAGGAAAGCCTCAGCTACCTAGAAAATTCAAGCCAGCCTGGGCTACATGATACCCAGTCTCAAAACCCTGAAACAAACAAAATTCAGTTACCAGTAGTAATCAGAGACCAATTTGCAGTGCTCTGTAGCTCAAGTAATAAAGCAAAGGGATACCATGTTATTGTTAAGCAAATTTGGGTAAAATCTTAGTGAATGCTCCTTCTACTTTGATCTTTGTAGCTTTCTCTAAGTTTGAAACCATTTCAAGTAAAAGTTTCGAAAGAAAAGGTTAGTGACTGTCTTTGTGAGTGGTTTGGGGTCTTTGGTTTTTTTTAATGGGTGTCTTTCAGTTGTTTTGGTGAACATCAGTTTATCTAACACCTTAAGTTGCTTGTCACTAGGGATGAAAGATTGCCATGGTTCCATGGAATAAGAGCTAATTGCTAGCATCCTTAGTACTGTGCCACATGTCTGGACTCATGGAAGTGTCACAGAGAAGCTGGGTGTAAGTACCTCCCCATCCTCTCAGTTCTGTGGCCTCGTGCATGCTGGGTAAGTGTTCTGTCACTGAGCTACACCCCAAGCTGGTCAGCATTCTTGTTATCCCCACTCAGTAACCGAGCATCCTGAGCCTGGCCCAGGTGATAGACCCTATTCAAAGCATCTGGTACTATATCCTCACTCTCCACATGGCCCATCATCACGCCCTATACACACCATTTCACGTTGATATTACGCCTTTTAGCTGCTTTGAATCTGGCTTCTGCTTGTGTGGGAATTTATAATATTCTGCTGGCCTCCGTTTTCACTTTGCCAAAAAAAAAAAAAAAGAGGAAAAAAGCAGAAAAAATAACAAACAATAGGGAAAATAGGAAACAGTAGGGAACTCCAAGAAATAAGTCACTGTTTTTTTAAACTTCTTTCTCATCTTTTTTTTTTTTGTTGACTTATTAATAAATTTTGTTCCTTGACAGTTTCATCTATGTTGTGTGTGTTCTGGTTCTTCTCCCACTTCTCCAATTCTTTATTTCCTCCCTGCCGACTCCCCTCTCCAGCCCCTCTCTCCAGCTCTCCTCTTCCCTACAGGCCTCTTTCTTACATGCACTAGTTTTATTTAGTCCCAGAGAGCTTAAGCAGGGCCTGTGTCACCCTGAGTTTGGAAGTAAATATCACAGGCTCACTGATGGGCACACAAGTGGCTCCTATGCCTCCCCTTCTACTTAAATCTGCTAGTCGGCAGCGGTAGGGCCTTGTGAGCCCCTCCCCTCTCCCACAACCTGACTGTTAGCAGGACCAGACTTATGTGGACCCAGTGCTAGTGGGCACAGCTGCTGTGAGTACCTTGTCATGTTATGCTTAGAAGATGGTGTTTTCAACCCTTCTCCCTATCCGGGGGCTCTTGTCTTTTCACCTCCTCTTCCACAATGTCCCTTGAGCTATGAGGAGGTGATATAAATGTCTTGTTGGGGGATGAACCCTTGATTATCCTTTACCCACAGAGAGATCCCGTCTCAAAAAACAACAACAAAACAAAGCAAAGAACAAACACAAGTGTGAGGACTTGAACTCAATTCCCAGAACTAACATAAAAGCCAGGAATGCCCCTGTTGTCCCAGCACAAGGGAGGTGGAATCAGGAGAGTTGCTGGGTTTTGCTGGCCAGGCTAGCTGAGTCTGGGAGCTCCCGGCTATGGAGAGACCCTGTCTCAAAATGCACAGTGAAGGGCAACAGAGGAAAACACTAACATCCACCTGTGGCCTCCTCATGCATGTACATATACATACCTGTACCAGCACCTCTGCATGAACACACACATGCATGCACACACCATGCAAATAAAAATTCTAGAATGAGTAAAGTTTTTTTTGTGTTTTGTTTGTTTGTTTGTTTGCAGCTCCTAAACAATAGCTTAAACCTTTAGGTCCTGGGCCCCAGACCTCAGCCTCTCAAGTACAGTCATGCCACCTTTAGGCCTGGACTCTGGCAAGGAAAATAGAGATGGCTGATCAACAAGATCAAAAGGAATTATGTGTGTGTGTGTGTGTATACATATATATAGGTTTTCTGAGACAAGGTTTCTCTGTAGCTTTGGAGCCTGTCCCAGAACTAGTTCTTGTAGACCAGGCTTGCCTTAAGCTCACAAAGATCTGCCTGCCTCTGCCTCCTGAGTTCTGGGATTACAGGCGTGAGCCCCCACTGCCCAACCTAGTTCTATTATTTTACTGCACGCTAGGGTAACTATAGTTGATGACCATGAATATTTGAAAATTCTAGAAGACTGTAAATGCTTCACCAAAAATAAATGATGAATGTTTGAGGTGACAGCTGTGTTCAGTGCAATTATTTTATTATTATACAATATATACATGTATCAGAATATCATATGATTCTCCATAAATCTGAAGAAACAGTCATTAGAAATTAACAAAATAGCTATAGATAGAACTGCTGTTGAAGGAATGTTAGGAAAGGCTGTTTCACTAGGGGGCGCTCCTTCCTCTTCATGAAAGGAAGAGCTGGTTTGGGGAGCAAAGAGGATTGGGGCTCAGAGCAGGAGGGGTGTAGTATTCAGACATCTGTACTGGCCTGCCCCTGGGTTCCTGACAGGATAAGTCCTCAACTGCAGCCACTAAGAGCACCTCCTGTGCACATACACTGTGTTCCCTATTAAAAGGTGGGCCTTGCCCACCTCCCATCTCTCCCTCTCTCTTTCTTTCTCTCTTCCTCCCTCCTTCCTTCTTCTTTCTTCTCTCCCACCACTCTTGTCCCTGGGTACCAGTCTCTACCCCCCCCGCTCTGCCCTCTTCTCTGTCTCCTTTTCTGTCCCTTCTCTCTCCTCTTCCAATAAACCTCCCATGTGAGCCTTGTTGTATGATTTGACTTCTCTCCATGGTGTTTTAAAATAAATTACAATAGTAAGTACATACCTGGGATGCAGAAGACCAGAGGATACTTCCTCAAGTATACCGGATTAGTTTCTGTGTTGGTTAATGGCAGATGTGTGTGCATTTTACCCCAACAGATTCAGCTTAGAGCAGCTGTCTAGAAGTGCTTGCAGAGGGGTCCATGACTGCTGAATGCTGGAGGCAGGTTTTTGACGTAGGAAATACCTGAACACCAAGGATCTGCATAAATGTGACGAGGCCTCCAAGGCCACGTTAGGAGAGGACAGTTTTGTTTTGTTTTCCCATTTTTTTATTCATCTATTTATTTACATCCTGGCCAAAGCCTTCCCTCCTCTGTCCTCCCCTCTCAGTACTTTCCCCTAATCTTCCTTCCCATCCTTGCTGTCTGGAACTAGTAGAGATCCATCTGTCTGTGAGTAGCATGGGTTACATAGTGAGTTCCCAGTCAGTCAGAGCTACAGAGGTTATGGGTGTCCTGGGTCTGGATAGCACGGCTAGCTCATGGATGCACACTGTATGATGGAATCAGCATCCATAATTTACCCGTGCTGTCGTAAAGGACACCTCCCACAAGGTGTCCTTTTTGTTTACTTTGATGTAATACCTGAGATTCCCTCTTTCTATGTTTGGTGCTTTCTTGGTGAAGCTTATCTTTGAGATTTTGGCGTGACTTCCTAAGTTATACACTTCCAGTTTTATTTTAGTTTGTGTTTTCCTTAGTAATTCTCTTTCTACTTGCATGTCTGGAAGGTTTTCTTCATGTTATTCCACTGCTTGTTATCTTTTCAAATACTTCATGAAATGAGTTTTTCATATCCTCTTTAGGATCCTTCATCAAGTTCATATCATCTATTTCTGATGCTATTGTCCGTGGTTCAGTTGTATTGCATTTTCAGTGTCTGTTGTAGCATGGTTACTGGGTTCTGGTGGAGACATATTGTCTTGGCTATTCATGATTATATTTTTGTGCTGGTGTCTCTGGTTGGGATAACTGTGTTTCTATGTGTATCGTCTTTGTTCTGTCAGTGTTTTCTTCCCTAGAGATGAACTCTCTGGGTCTTAGCGAAGTATTGTTATTATGGTATGGTAGGGAGTGCTTCAATGGCCAATGTGTGGCAGAAAGAAACAGATGTGGGCTAGGAGAAAAGCTGGGATAGGCTTCAGTAACAAGCTAAGTGGATCCTCTTTACTCCTAGAGGTGGGATCCACAGAGTGTTGGGGTGTGGTGAAAAGAGGAGATTCTGCATGCAGGTTGTAAGACTTATATGAAGAGATGGGGATAGAAAGGCTAGGGACCCTGGGTCTGAACCAAGAGTTGTAGTGTCCAGTGAATAAAATTGAGAAAGGGGACATGCAAGCAGGTTGTTACCAGGTTGAGCGAGAGAACAAACAGATTGTAGTGGAGGACAGGAAGGATAGTGTGAATAACCTACTTGAGTCCCTGCCAGTGTGGCCACTGGGGTAGAAAGTGCTTTTATTTATTGGAGGGTGACACTAAGGAAAGGGAATTGATGCTGAGAGGATCCACAGGAAGGAGAGAAGCTGGGTCCTCTGCAAGGTTTGTCAAAATCCCTAGGTAATGGAGGCCAAGAGGAAGGACATGCCTTTGCTACAGGGTTGGGGAGAAACTGGGGAGACTGAAATGTGGGACAGGATGGAGAGTAAGGACGGACTACCTGCCTCCCAGGATTGTGCGACAAGCACATTCCCATCTGGAGAGTAAGGACAGACTACCTGCCTCCCAGGAGTATGCGACAACCCCATTCCCTTCTGGAGAGTAAGGACGGACTACCTGCCTCCCAGGATTGTGTGACAACCACATTCCCATCTGGAGAGTAAGGACAGACTACCTCCCTCCCCGGATTGTGCAACAACCACATTCCCATCTGGAGAGTAAGGACGGACTACCTGCCTCCCAGGTGTATGCGACAACCACATTCACATCTAGAGAGTAAGGACAGACTACCTGCCCCCAGGAATGTGTGAAACCACATTCCCATCTGGAGAGTAAGGACAGACTACCTGCCTCCCAGGAGTATGCGACAACCACATTCCCATCTAGAGAGTAAGGACAGACTACCTGCCTCCCAGGAATATGCGACAACCACATTCCCATCTGGAGAGTAAGGACAGACTACCTGCCTCCCAGGAGTATGCAACAACCACATTCCCATCTGGAGAGTAAGGACAGACTACCTGCCTCCCAGGAGTATGCGACAACCACATTCCCATCTGGAGATAAGGACAGACTACCTGCCTCCCAGGAGAGAAGATCGACAACCACATTCCCATCTGGAGAGTAAGGACAGACTACCTGCCTCCCAGGAATGTGTGACAACCACATTCCCATCTGGAGAGTTTCTACTGGCTTTCAACACAAAAGAATAGGGTGAGGGAGGAAAGGAAAGGCAGCAAGGTTCTGCTGAGTCTTCACTGAATGGAGGAAGAGTGATAGGACAGGCAGGTAGTTTGCTACAGGACAGGGGATGGTACCAGAAGAACTGAAATGGAGGAAAGGAAGGACAGTTAATCTGACCTATCTCCTTTCCAGGTCTGTGAGTACATGGGTTCCCAGAGAGACAGTGTTTGTATGTGTTCACATTTGAGATGAAGGAAAGGCAATTGTCTAGAAGTAGGGGGAAGAGGGTGGGAGAGTCCTCCGGAAAGAGGAAAAATGGGCTTGTTGCAAGGTTTGTCATATTCTCCAGGGAATCCACCACTGCTCTTCTGTCAGTAATTCAGTCTAGATACTGTGGGAGTAGGCAAATGGATGATGCCATTCTGAAGATCAAATGACTTATGAGAAATTTCCTAAGAGTAGCTGTGTGTGCTTGTGACTCCAGGCCAACTCTCAGGTAGATATGATGAATGCATAAAAACATCATATTGGCATTGTCAACAAGATCTCACTGCAATGGAAAGAATATTGTCATTTTGCAACTGAAAGCTCAAAGAGACCCAAAAATGCCTGTTCTTGGGTGCCATTGCTCTCAAGGACAAATATTGGCTTAAGTATCTGTTACCAGGAAAAGCAGGAGTGGCAAGATGAATGACCTGGAAATTCTATGATAAGGGAATACATCAGTAAACACAGTTCCAGATATAAGGAATGCCACACACACATGACCACATCATATATACATATTTATATATGAAAACTTCATGCACATAAATTTATATGTATAGAAAGAGTGTATATAATTTATGGTAGATTTATATAGAAGAAACAGAAGACTCACTAGTGTGTACAAATACCATTCTTGATATCTCAGCACTAGGACCCACTTGATATGACATATTGCTGTTTTATGTGTCTGCGTCCCTCACAGGTCACGGAACCCCTAAGCAGAGACCTCACTGGTTAAAGATGCAACCAGCAGGTGGTAGTCGACCTCAGCTACTGGAGGGCAGGCAGAGGACTCACTTCCTTGTATGCTGGTTGTGCAGGCTTAGGGCAGAAGCACAGCCTCTTCCCCAGAGGCTGAGTTGATGACAAGAGGTAAAATTGTTACTGAGAAAGAGCAACACCCTTGTAGTTGTAGTTATCCTGCTAGTCACAACTGTACCCAGGGTCTTAGTTTAATTGGAAAGCCCAATGAAAACACATGTTCGTACTTTATTCATGTTTCTGTGGCTGAAGCTGGATGATGAGTTAAGATTTTAGGGCCACAGAATACTCAGTGAGTATTTCTGAGACAACCAGGAGGACTTCTATTTTTGTCATTTATATCATAGAAAAAGAATCCTGGATAGTGATGGCCTGACAATCATTTTTTCCATCTTTCTACATAGGAGTGAGCCTTGGCCAGCAGGTGGAACAGCATCCTTCTACCCTGAGAGTCCAGGATGGAGCCAGCACTGCCATCAACTGCATATATGTAGATACTGCCGCATCCTACATACCTTGGTATAAACAAGGACATGGAAAGCACCCTAAGCTCATTATACACAGTGGTTCAAATATGGAAAGAAAGCAGGATGAAAGTCTAATAATTTTATTGGATAAGAAAGCCAACTACTTCTCCATGCACATCACAGACACCCAGCCTGGAGACTCTGCCATGTACTTCTATGTTGCAAGGTCACACTGCTCCCCAGACACCTGCAGCCACTCCTCAAACCTGTCACAGGGCCTGGGGCCCCATCAACATCCTGTACCACAGGCCTTCCAGTACAGCATATGCCAGTTGTTGGTTGGTCAGTGCCAACTATAGTGTAGACATTGAAAACACAAAATAATAGTTAGATTCAAGTCCCTCAATACAATTTAGGATAATTTATTCTGTTTTTAAAACTTGAAATACAATTTCATCATTCCCTTTCTGTGGTTTCACACATGGTGATTGACACAGAGAACCAGAACACTGCGCTGCAGAGAAGAACAGATTGTAGCACACTCACCCACAGATGGGACAACTACATTACACACTTTCCTCCCAAGAACAGAGGCCACTGAGGAAGGAGGGGTGGAAAGAATGTCAGAGACATAGATGGGGATGACTACAAGGAGACAGTGTTTTCTGGACACAGCAGGGCAGCTGCACACATGAACTCACAGAGGTTGAGAGCACAGGTAAGACTTGCAAGGATCAGGACAGACAGAGTTCCAGCAAGCAGAAGGAGGGTAGGCATTCATACCCTTAGTTAAGGAGCTATGGACAATTGATAGCTGCTCGGAGAAGGATTCAGGTTTCTTTATTGGTGAGGCCTTGATTGCATTGACTGCGCTCCACTGAAGGTCACACATCCAAGAGAATATGTGCTGTATAGCTTGGAAAGCAAAAATTGAGATATTTCCTTTAAAAAATGTGTGTGTGTGGGGGGGGAACTGGGTTGGTAGGGAAGAGTAGATGGATCTGGTAGGAGTGTAGGGGGCAGGTGGATATAATCAAAATCTTTTTGTATCATTTCCTAAGAACTAATAAATGAGAAAAAGAAAAATTTTAGGAGCTATGTGAATGTGTGTGTAGGTATGTGTATGTATATCGATAGATAAATTTTATGTATATTCATCACACTAAATATCACAGAATACATATGGTGCAGTAACACTGGCGATTGCAGACATTCTCTGTGGACTTGAGACCTGCCACCTTTGGGTGAGGTTTCAAGTTTATTCACAATGTGCTGAGCAGACATCTGTGTGCAGTTTGAAGGGAAATCAGCAGAGGGCACTGCCTGTTCAGATGTGGTTCACATCAACCAGGTGGTAGCTTCACTTGACAGACTGTCACTGTGCAGAAGCAGTTTCTTCTTTGAGAGTGAGAAGCTTCAATAAGGTCCTGGGGAGACTTGCCCTGTGAGTTTGGTGAACTCAAGAAGCAAATGTTATTGATGTCTATGAACATGCTTCCTGACACCTGCTCAGTCCTGGTGTTCCTGTTAATGCTCAGTAAGTTACATTTACCCTAAGTGGTGCTGATATCATTCTCATACAACTGTGGATGTCTTTACCGTCTTCCTCATAGAAAAGTGATTTATCCTTATTTATTTATTTATTTATTTATTTATTTATTTATTTATTTATTTTTCAGGAAGGAGCAATGGAGACTCAGTGACCCAGACAGAAGGCCTGTCACAGAGGGGTTGTCTGTGAAGCTGAACTGTACCTATCAGACTACTGATTCAACCCCTGTCCTTCTCTGGTATGTGCCATATGTCAAAGCCCCTTGGATACTGCTCAGGAGCTCCACAGACAACAAGAGGACAGAACAGCAAGTTTTCCATGCCACTCTCCATAAGAGCAGGAGCTCCTTCCCCAGGCAGAGGTTCTCAGTGCAGCTGTGGGACTCTGCCCTGTACTACTGTGCTCTGAGTAACACAGGAAGGGAGACTGCAGGGGGAGCTGCACACAAACCAAGAGGGCAGGAGGGCTGAGGGGAGTGGGCCTGTGAGGGAGAGCTGTTTGCCTTCTCTAAGAGGGGTTTACTCAGCCTCCTAAAATACATCAACAAATTTCATATCAAAGTCCTAGACAACTTGGAATTTGTGGTTCTTCTGACAGGATAGGATGGAAGTCATTACCAGAGACAACTCAGGCTTTGTTCCACAGAAATACTGTTCTCTCCCTAAGTGGAGGACCTCTCATAGAAAACATCTCCAGGAAAATTCTGACAGGACTTATCTCTACCAAGATGTCTTACAAAACTTAGTGATTGATATTCTCCAGCAGTCTTCTGTTATTTCTCTGCAAATTTATGTCCACATGACAAATACAGACTCCAGTCAGTCCTTTTTTATAAATATTTATTTATTTATTTATTATGTATACAATATTCTGTCTGTGTGCAGGCCTGAAGAGGGCACCAGACCTCATTACAGATGGTTGTCAGCCACCATGTGGTTGCTAGGAATTGAACTCGGGACCTTTGGAAGAGAAGGCAATGCTCTTAACCGCTGAGCCATCTCTCCAGCCCCCAGACTCCAGGCTTTAAACATCTGCTTCAGTCTCAGTCCACAAGATATTTAGTTTCTTCCTCTCTTTGGTCTATGTCACAGATGGTTCAACCTAACTTCTGGCCTCAGTTATTTTTCTATTGCTGCGAAGAGACCACGACCAAGATAACTTATGAAAGAGATCATTTAAGTGAGTTGTTTTTCTTTCTATGTATGTGAAAAAAGTCTTGAATTTTTCCATACATCACATGAATTAATATTGTAAAAATGGCTATTCTACCAAAAGCAGTATGTAGATATGATGCAATCACAATAAGAATTCCTAGTAAACTGGTTTCACTTTCCTACTCCAACAGTATTAGTGTTTAAAGCCTTGCATTGATATATTTGATCAATTTTTAATTAATATTCTTTAGGGTAGCAAAGTTACAACTTACTCTACTACTTATATTTCCCAGTACCATTTACTGAAGGTGTCATTCACCATTGCATTGCTGTAGTTATAGTGCTTTATGAGACCTCAAGAGTAATTCCATTGGTCTGTGTGTCTCTTTCATATTTTTTTAATATTTATTTATTTGTTATGTATACAATATTATATCTGTGTGTGTGTGTATGCCTGCAGGCCAGAAGAGGGCACCAGACCTTATTACACATGGTTGTGACCCACCATGTGGTTGCTGGGAATTGAACTCAGGACCTTTGGAAGAGCAGGCAATGCTCTTGACCACTGAGCCATCTCTCCAGCCCCTGTGTGTCTCTTTCATTAATGTAAAATGTCATTTTGTTCCCATGATGCTGTCCTATAAATAGATATCAGAAACTGTGATATCTCCTACCTTACTATTTCTACTTAGGAATAGCTTTGACAATCTTGAGTATTTTCTAATTCCATATGTTTTTAATGCTTTTATATCCCTGTAAATTATATAAAGCACTGGGATGTTAATATTGATATTATTAAATCTTTAGATTGTTTTCAGTATAATATCCATTACACAAAATTAAAAGCAAGCAAACAAACAAACAAACAAAATTCTTATCGAGAAAGATGTTGTGTGACCCAATAATCACACAGTATACCATTTAGTCCATCCATGTCTTCTGATAAGACTGCCATGAAAGAGGGGGAATAGCATCTCAGGCATGTCACCATAGGTCCTAACCTGCTACTAAAGGACTGTCAGACCCTGCAGTGGACAGTCATGGAAGATAGGGGTGCAGCTTCCCCACTTTGGATCCCCAGGGCTTGTTTGGCCCTGAGACATCAGCATTAAAACTGGGATGTCAGGGTGCCTGCCATGGCTCTCCAGAGACTCTCTCACCATACTGAGGCAGTTGTGAAGAGGGGAGCACAGCTTACAGGGCCTGGCTTCCCATGTCTTGTCTGGCTCTGCCTAGGGCAGCTGTGAAAGAGAGCAGTGCAACTTCCCCAGCCTGGCTCTACAGTGCAGGGCAGGCCCTGAGGAGACCAGTCTTGTATAGGGGTGCAGCCCATACACATTAGAGTGGGCACAGCGTTCATGGCCTTGCTCCCCATGCCATGGCTGGTCCCCAGAAAGTCAGTCGAGTGGGGGGGATGCAGCTTCTCTGGGATGGTACCACAGGGCCTTTCCTGGGGAGGCCAGACATATAAGAGGGGAAACAACTTTTTCAACCTGGCAGGCCCTGGTTAGGTGACAGTTGGAAAGTGGGCACAGTTTCCCCAGGTTGGCAGGCTCTGTGGAAGAGGGTCACAGGTCAGGCACAGAAGAGGCGGCATAGCTTCCCACATTGCACCCCAGTTACTGGACAGTCTAGGGATCCCAGCCATGGAAGAAGGGATTCCAGCTTCCCCAGCAAAAATTATCTATGACTTTCCAGTCCTGCAGTGTCCGGGAGTGGAATAGGGGGACCAGCTGTGAAAGAGGGGAAAACAGCATCTTCAGCCTGGATCCCTAGTGTGTGGCCAGGCCTGGGGAGGTCAGGCATGGAATAGTGGGTACAGCTTCCACAGCCTGGCTCACCAGTGCTTGGCTGGTCTTGGAGAGCCCAGCCATTGAAGAGAGGGACTCAGCTAACCCAGTCTTGTTCCCCTTGGTTTATCCAGACTTAGAGAGCCCAGCCATGGAAGAAGGGCTCAACTTCTCTGACCTGGCAGGTCCTGATGAGGACAGATGTGGAAGAGTGGGCACAGTTTCCCCAAGCTGGCTGGCCCAGAGGAGGTCAGTCATGAAAGAAGAGGGCACAGTCCAGCCATGGACTAGGAGGCAGAGCTTCCCTGGCCTGTATTGTCCTGAGAAGACCATCTGTGGACAAGGGAGGAATAGCTTCCCAGCATATTTCCCCAGGGACTCTCTGGCCAGCGGGTGGCCAGCTGAGAAAGGGGAAGCAGGTTCCCTTGCCTGGCTCCACAGGGTCTTTCTGGCCCTAAGGATGCCAGCCATGGAAGGTAGGGGCACAGCATCCCTGACTTGGTTTCTTTTGGCTTGACTGACCCAGATAGAACCACTTGTGGAACAAGGGGCTCAGATTCCAAGGCCTGTGTCACCAGGGTCTGTAAAGCTCTGCAGATCCCAGCAGCTTTAGAGGGGGTCACAGGTTCCCTGGACTGACTCCCCAGGTCCTGTCTGACTTTGCAGAGGAAAGCCATGGTACAGCAGGGCACAGGTTCCCTGCTATGGCTCCCAGTTCTTGTGTTGTCTTGCCGAGTCCAGTCATGGGTCAGAGGTTGCAGATTCATATGGTCTGGGTTCTCAGGGAATGTTGACCTTGTGGAAGCCAGTCATGGTAAATGGGACACAGTTTTCCCTGCCTGGTTCTCAAGGGTCTGTCTGGCAGTTTGTAGAACAGCTGTGGAAAAGGGGTTATAGGTGCCATGGAGTGGAATCCAGGGCATGTGGGTCTTGGAAAGGGCAGATTTGGAAACAAAGATACAAACTCAGGCTAGTGTCACATGGCTGCAGTAAATGTCTATAACGAAAACTATGGGAAGGCATGTGTTTATTTGCCTATGCTTTGGATGGTACCAATAGATTTTGTAAAGATCATGGTTTCAAAGAGTAGCAGTAATTTTTAATGGAATAAATAGAAGCAGCTAACTATTAAAGATTGCCTCTTCTTGTTCTACCTAGTGTGCTTTGTAGAAAATTTCCACTTTGTTTAGAATTGAAGACATTGGGTGATAATGTAAATGGTGGTGTAGAGAAGGTATATATGACTCAATACAAATCCTACTGAGTACAATCAGGTCAAAAGAGTTAAAATAACATTGTGTTGGAAAGGAACTTTGCAAAATATGGTTATTGGGTTGTAATGTAAAACACATAGAAAAGACATATCTGTTTTATACTTAATTATTAATTATATGCAATTTACTTTCCACTAGTGAAAATGATAACCAACAAAATTAATGTTTTGAATTGCTCCTTGTTGATCTTGTTATAAGTAAAAGGGGTTTGATAAATCAAGATATAAACTATATACCTAGTCGGAATGAAAGAAAATGCTGCATTTTTTATGTGTGTCTATTTTTCAGCTTTGGGTTGTTTTTGCAGGGGGTGTATGAGGTGGGTAGGGTATTGAGACAGAATATTTCTATATAACAGGTGTGGCTATGCTGGAACTTGATGTTTAGACTAGCCTGATCTCAAACTACAGAGATCTGTCTGCCTCTGCCTCCCAAGTGCTGAGATTAAATGTGTTCTCCACTACTGCCTGGCATGTGGTCATATTTTATTTTCTTATTTTTTTCCAAATTCTTCATTTTGTTTTTTAGAACAATCGTTTCTGATTTAGCATACCAAACCCAGTTGCCACTCCCTTCCCTCCTACTTCCCCATCTTCCCTCCTTCACACCCATTGCTCCTCAGAGTGTATAAGACTTCCCATGGGAAGTCAACATAGTGTGTTGCTATATTTTTTGTTATTATTTTTCTCTTTTATTGTTTTTATTGCACTATACATTTTGCTCTTCTTCCCTCTCATCTTCTCCTCTACTTTTCTACACTTTCCTGTGATCCCCCATGCTCCCCATTTACGAGGGGATCTTGTCTTTTTCTCTTTCCCATTTAGATCCATGTTTGTTTGTCTTAGGGACATCTTTGTTGTTTAGATTCTCTGGGATTGTGGATTGTAGGCTGGTTTTTCTTTGCTTCATGTTTAAAAGCCACTTATGACTGAGTACATTTTAAAACAAAAGATTTAGGAAAGTGGAGTAAAGATATCATTTTTTTGCTTGAAAAATTAAGGAAATATTCTCTATTTTTCAATTTTAATCTATTGATCTGATGGAATTGCAGTGAATAATAACAATCATATTAGCAGAAAACGAACCTTTCAAAAAGTGAGGGGCTGTACTACATTTCTCTCTTTATGTGTCAAGTGTTTTGCCTTGCCAGTTTACAAAATAACCTTGTTCATGCTGCTTTCCAAATAGGTTAAAAAGTTTCAAAAAACAAGCATTTAAAACAACAAAACCCTCCAAAACCAATACTATAAAATGAAATCAGACCCAAAAAGAAAAAGAAAATAAGCAAACAAAAACTCCACCAAACTGTAACCAAATTAAAGCATATACACATACAAAATGTGGAGTCTATTATGTGTGGTCAGTTATTCTGGAAAGTGAGGCCTGTCCTGGATGGGTGTCCAGTGTCACGCTATAAAAGAAATTGATTATCCTTGTCTGAGCTAGCATAACTGACAATTCTTTTGTTAACTTTTATCATAGTGTCGGAAGTGTTCATTCATTGAATAATTCATTCATTTTTCTAAAAAATATAACAAAACAAAATGTAAAAAGTCAAAAACTATCGCATCTGAGTTGGGCAAGACAAACCAACAGTAGGAAAAGAGTCCAAGAGAGGGCATAGGAATCAGAGATCCACTCAGTCACACACTCAGCAATCCCATAAAATCATTAAACTGGAGCCATAATGTGTACTCTGCAGACCTGGTGCAGGCAGACCCTGCAGACCAGGTCCGTGCTGCTTTAGTCTCTGTGAGTCCATAAGAGCTTGGCTCCTGTTGACTCTGAGGGCCTTCTTCTCTTGGTGTCCTCCATCCACCTCCTTTTTATGGAGTTCCCTGACCCCCAAGGACATGAATTTCATGGGTACACTCCCCTTATGGAAAAGTGGTTCAAAGTTTCTCACTCTCTGTACAATGTCTGGCTGTGGGTCAGTGTATTTGCTCTTATGTGCTACAGAAGGAAGCTTCTCAGCTAATATCAAAACAAGACACTGATCTATGAGTTTATCAAAATATCATTAGGGGTAATTTTATTAATGTATTTTTGTTAAACCTGCAGTATCATAAGTGTCTTATAAACTACAATATGAAAATGTATGGTTTATACATTTTATTAATGCACTTATCATACCATCATTTCATTTTTCAATAGGTCCTTGGGCTATTAGTTTAGGGAGGGAAAATATGATCAAAATACATTGAAATTAGAAATTTTAATTAATACAAAATATAAAAAGAAAATCTGGGGGCTGGAGAGATGGCTCAGAGGTTGAGAGCACTGACTGCTCTTCCAGAGGTCCTGAGTTCAATTCCCAGCACCCACATGGTGGCTCACGGCCATCTATGGTGAGATCTGGTGCCCTCTTCTGGCATGAAAGCAAACATGGAAGGAATGTTACATACATAATAAATAAATAAATCTTTAAAAAAAAAAAAAATCTGTCTGTGTCTTTCTGATTGTGTGTGTGTGTGCATGTGCATGTGTGTGTGTAATCTCAACCTGCTGCTACAAGACAAAACAAGAAGTATATAGTGCTACACACCACTGTTTCCTCAGGTCAGAATAACTGAAAAGGCTAGAACTAAAATTTTTAACCTGGAAATGGTTCATTCAGGGAAGGAAACTGAGACAGGGTGGTAAAATATTCCACTTGACTGAAGAACGTGTAGCCATAGTGATCTCCCCACTGGATGTGGAACTAAGGAAGAACTCCAAACTGCTAAAGGGTCTTGCAGACCCCTTTTCTGCTCAGATCTACAAAATCCCTGATTAATTAATGGTTCTCCCTCCATGACAAGTGACGTGGTCTTCAAAGAACTTCTTTCTCCTGCTGTTGGTCTGAGGTGAGGCTTTAGCTGCTCCACTGCAGAAGCTATGTAGTCAGAGAAAGCCATGGACAGCTGGTCCATGAGCTTCTTGCCTGACTGGGGATAGGTCTGTGGGGGTGGAAAATGTGCAGGGGTGAGTGAGGGGTCAGAGGAACTTTGCACGCAGAGACAATGCTTGAGCCACATTTCTGGAGTCAGACCAGCTCTGTGGAGATGGTGTCAGAGCAGAAGGGAGTCCTTTTACTGTATCTTAATGAAACAATTTTCTTAAATAAAAGGACATTCCTCTCTTCTATGAAGTGATCATGCAGTACAGTTTATTCTTTAAGTTTCTTTACATAAATATAAATGCTTATACAGTGTGGTTGTTCGGTCACCCTTTCTTCTGCGTCTATCTATGCATGTATTACTATTCACTCTCTATTCTTCCATTTTGCATAATATAATACCTTATGTTATTATAATGGTATAAATCTCCTGTTGTAATTTCTATGCTTCTAATTTTCTAGTGGATTCTGCTTTTGTATTAATGACACTGGGAACCTATTAGGCATTTTCTGGAAATAGATTGTCCAACAGTTCTAATAAGCCAGAGCAAAATTAATGCATTCATAGTGACAAAACAGATGGCTAGGAGATCAAATTCTGAATCACTTTATTTGATATTGATACATTTTGTATCTAATGGAGTCATATACATATGTAGTTCGTTTGGAAATTTGTCTAGTGTACCTGTACCATTAGTGCTATAGGCATGAGCCCATTGCAGTACATGCACCATGAGAGGTGAGATACACGTTCCAGCCTCCCAGAGTATCTACAATGTGTGTGCTGGAAAACACTCATCAGCTTCTCACAGTGTATGCACTCTGAGCACTGGGTAACTTGTTGGTGGTCACCCAGAACCCTCCAAAGGAGTTCTGGGATATAGGTATCAGCATCCATAGTACAATAACAATGAGTCCTGGGTTACATCAGCATGTCCTTCCCACACGAGTGCTTCTGAGATACAGTCATCAGCCTTCCACATTATATGCACAATCAAATATGTGTGACAGTCATGAGCCCACCACAGTATATGCACCATGAGAGGTGAGATACATATCTCCCACAGTATGTACCATGAGAGCTGGGTTACAGCCATGTGTCCACAGCAGTACATATACCATGAATGTTGGGTAATAGGGAATCTGTTCCAAAAGTACATACACTACCAGTTCTGGGTTATAGCTGTAAGCCTACCATTGTATATGCACAATGGATGCCATGTTATTGGCATGAGCCACCCACAGTGCATGCAGCTTGAGTTTGGAGTTCATTATGGCACAGTACATTCACAAGGAGAACATGGTTGAGGACACAAGTCCACTACACTATGTTCAATAAGAATGCTGGATTAATGGTTTGAGCCTCATACAGTAGATCACGAGTGCTGCAATACAGCTGTCCAGTTCCCATTGTAAATGCACGATTAATGCTGAGTGTTAGACATAAGAGCACCACAGTACATGCTAGGATATATGTATGACCCTGTCACAGTACACCACCATGCATGGTTGGAAATGTGTCAGCCCTCCACAGTACATGCACATTGAGTGTTGGGATACAACCACAAGCCCACGATAGTGCTTGTACCATGAAGGCTTGGATATAGGCATGAGACTCTTGCTGTACACACATGACTTGTGCTCCGTTACTGGTTTGAGTCTCACACATAACATTCACAATGAGTGCTGGATTTTAAGCATGAGCTTCCCTTTAATGTGCTGGGATCATGGTTGTATCTAGCACTCATGGTTCATGTCCTGCTGGAAGCTCTTACTTAAAACTAAGAATTCATTGTTCACGAATTATTGTGGGCTTATGGGTGGAAACCAGCACTGAATGTGAATGTACTGTGGGAGACTTAGATGAGTCTCACAGTACTCATGGTGCATGTGCTGGGGAGGATCATGCCTAAACTCCAGCTATAATGTGAATGTACTGAGTGAGACTGAAGAACTAATGGTTTATGTGTGGATGGAGACTCACATAGCTAACCTATCACTCATGGGGCAGGTACTGTCAGAAGTTCATGTCTATATCCCACCACTCACTGTGAATGCACTGCCCCAAATGCAAACCAGTAGCCCAGCACTTCCCTTGCATGCACTGCAGGAGGCTGACACAACTGCAGCAGCACTCATGGTGCATGTCTTGTGTGAGACTGACACTTGTATACCAGGCAAGCATGGTGCATGCACAGCAAGATGCCTGTCACAGTCTTAAAGAACCAGCTTCCAGGCTGGTGACAGCGCTGAAGAGGAAAGTCCACAGTGTAGCACAAACAAACTTTTTTATCTGAGGGTTTAGGAAACGTACACTCAGACCTATTCTGATGGATTCCTTCTTTATTCTCTCATGGTGCTTTCATGATGTCCCTTTGTTACCCTCCCTGCTTTCTCCATCTCTCATTCTAACTCTATCTTTACTCTTGATGTTTCGCTCTAATTCTCTCATGCATAATGTTATTATTCTTCTAACCCATTTTAACACCTTCTCTCATGTTGTTTTCCTCTGATGCTCCAAATTTCTTTGTTCTTCACTGCTAAGATATCCAAAAAATTTTTCAAGCAATATAGTATCTGATTTGGAAAAAATATCATCTGACGTCAGGATAAGATCTGGAGCACCCCACACATTCTTTGTATTAAGGCATGGCCATGTTGCTTGGTCATTAAAATGGGTCCTTGTCTTGCTTCATGCCATGCTGTGGTCCTGGATCCTTTGTGGTTAGGATTGTTCTAGGTCAAATGAGATGAGAGTGTGACTCAAATGCCCTTGAATTTAAGCTTTCCCCAGTTGCCTTGGTAATTAGGGAACTGCCATGCTGCCAATGATGTCCCTGGTTCTTTGTATGGACTGAATCCAACATTCCTTAAAAACTTGGGAAGCTACTTCCTCTTCTCAAAGGGGTCATTTCTCTTATCACTGGCAGTAGGAAAAATTGACTATCTGTGGTGGCTATTACTATAATATAAGGTACAGACTAGCCTCCAGGCTCCTTCAGTAGCACCAGTACCCACTGTACATGTCAGAGTCCATGCTCGTGTTTTAGGTTTCTACCCTGCTCCCCTACCCTAAACTCCCTCTAGTTCAGAAGCATCCCTATCCCAGCTTCTCATTCTCTTTCTAAACCTATCGCTCTGTCTCCTTCTGTCTCTATGTTCCTCTCCCTCTCTCTGTGTCTCCTCTTCTGTCTCTCTCCATCTGCCTCTCTGCTTTGCTTCGTCTTCTATCATAGGCAGGTGCAGTTGAATATGTTCAGCCAACATCTATCTCTGCTCTGGGTGATTTGATATGCTGCTGTCTGTTCTATCTCTGATAGCTATAATAGAAGCTTTCTCCTTAAACATGTCACCAAGAGGTCATGCCATCAGCTTGTACAATACAAGGAAACAGATTAAAATATTTTCATAGTACATTTTAAGGAAAAGCTACTAAAAATATATACTGTATCAATTTTCAGAGAAATATTTAACATTAAAATTTCTAAATTTTTTATGAGAGTAAGTACGAATTTTTATAATTATTATTAATATTAAAAATTTTCACCTCCTCCCCTTCTATTTCCCTCTCCCTCCCCTTCCTCCTCCTCCCCCTCCCTCTCCAGTCCAAAGAGCAGTCAGGATTCCCTGCCCTGTGGGAAGTCCAAGGTCCTCCCCCCCTTCCAGGTCTAGGAAAGTAAGCATCCAAACAGACTAGGCTCCCACAAAGCCAGTACATGCAGTAGAATCAAAACCCAGTGCCATTGTCCTTGGCTTCTCAGTCAGCCCTCCTTGTCAGCCATGTTCAGAGAGTCTGGTTTGATCACATGCTCCATCAGTCCCAGTCCAGCTGGCCTTGGTGAGCTCCCATTAGATCAGCCTTACTGTCACAGTGGGTGGCGCACCCCTCGTGGTCCTGACTTCCTTGCTCATGTTCTCTCTCCTCCGTGGTAAAAGACATCTTGAATTTTGCATGCAAATGGATGGAAATAGAACACACTATCCTGAGTGAGGTAACCCAGACCCTAAAAGATGAATATGGTATGTACTCACTCATTAGTGGTTCTAGCCATAAATAAAGGACATTGAGCCTATACTTCGTGATCCTAGAGAAGCTAAATAGGAAGGTGAACCCAAAGAAAAACATGTAGTTATCCTCCTGGATATTGGAAATAGACAAGATAGCCAGGCAAAAATTGAGAGCTTGGGGGTGGGGGTGAGGTGTGTGTAAGGGAAGAGAGGGAGAGAGAGGAGAGAAGAAGGGAGAATGGGGAGAACTTGGGGGATGGGACGGTTGGGATGGAGGAAGAGTGGATATGGGAGCAGGGAAGTATATATCTTAATTAAGGAAGCCATTTTAGGGTTGGCAAGAGACTGGACTCTAGAGAAGTTCCCAGGTATCCAAGGAGATGGCCCCAGCTTGTTCCTTGAGCAGCTGAGGAGAGGGCACCTGAACTGGCCCTATCCTATAGCCACACTGATGAATATCTAGCATATCACCATAGAACCTTCATCTGGCGATGGATGGAGATGGAGACAGAGACCCACATTGGAGCACTGGACTGAGTTCCATAGGTCTAAATGAGGAAAATTTCTAAATTTTATAAAATATTTCTGACAGATTGTCACATGAAAGCCAATGTAATAACATCATAAAAACATCATTTTTAAAGGTGTTTAATATCTTTATTTTTTTCAAAATAATGTACAACAGGGTAATAGGCTTTTTAGAATACTACAAAAGGAGATGAACTAAGAAGGAACTAGATTACTATATGCTACCAGAAATACATTATAATTTATTTTTATGATACATTTTGATAGTATTCTCCCCCCCTGCAGTATATTCCACATGCTTCCTCAAAAACACAGTTTTAAAATCATGCATTCTGAATAGAATTGAGCTCATTTAAAGGACCAGGTATTTTAATTGTACAAATATACATACATAACCCCTCCCCACACACATATGCCATGTTGACTTTTATATTCTAGCCCTAGCTGAGCCTCTTAGCCTCAACAATTCTCAGTGGAATTTTTCATCCCAGAATGTTGAACAATAGGGTGCCAAGGAACCCATACATATCTATATTTGTATTCATAAAGATGTGGCAAACTCGGCATCTAATATTTGTCATCTTTTGTTGCAAATGAAGAACTCTACTCATTTTCTGGAAATCTCATGAAATTCATTCTAGGCAGAAATTGATTTCAATATTTTATCGGATGGCAGAATAATGAATTTATTGACCTCTTGGAAATACTTTTGACACTTTGCTGCTTTCAACTCTTCATTACAGCTCTTTAACCTCCTTAGAATTCCACACAACTAGGAGGCTTCCGATCAAGGAATAAGAGAGAAAGTCCAAGTAGCAAAGTATTTTTGTTTATCGTTCAGAATTTATCAGTATGTTCCACTAGATAAAGTTAAATACCTATTGAATTATGTATCCCCTTGAGTTGTGTCCTCTCTCTGGGGATGCATGTACAGTACATGTTTAAATAGGTGAATGAAAGTTTAGCCAGCTTTACATGTTCTGAAAGCATAAAGGTCTGTAGAATCAGATAAGATTTAATGTTTTAATGGCTGGCCGGTAATTCAAGGAACAAAACACTATATGTAATTTATCTGCAAAAGTAGTGAAAGATGGATGTTATGTCTCCCTCCCTTTTTTAATAACTCACTTAGTCCAACTGATAATGTCCACATGCACTTGGCTATGGGGGATCCTACTGGAAGTCATACTCCTTAAGATAAATGATACAAAAATGGGATGAGGGCGAGTTAGGGGGATGGGATGGAGGCAGAGGACGGAGATGGGGAAGATATGAGCAACATGGATGATCTGAATTACATACATTAAAATGTCAAAGAGTAAACTGAAAATATTCTTCAAACAATAAAATGAAAGAAAACCTCAAAAAATATTTCTGACAAATTTCCTGAATTACATACATTAAAATGTCAAAGATTAAACTGAAAATATTCTTCAAACAGTAAAATCAAAGAAAACCACAAAAAAATTTCTGACTAATTGTCACTTGATGACAGACAGGAGCTCCTCATAGATTGTTCAGTAGAAACTGAAAAGAAAAACAAAAATTATAAGTAGTATTAATAACATCATTGATGGCATCATCAAGATAAGCAGTAACAGAGGCATCACCCGTAGAATCCTATGTAGTGTCATGTCACAATGAATATCATTGTATTTGAGAATGGTGAGAATGTGGAGTCTTGTTTCATTGGTTTTATTCTCAGAGGTTGTTTCTTTTGGGGTGTTTGTTTCCAAAACGATGCTGTCCACATAAGTCACAGTGTATGGACATAGAAAAATAAAAACTAATATCTAACAGTTACATTTCCCTGCTTAGCCATTCAGAAAATACAAGTTTCACATTAAGAGTGAAAATCATTTCCTCATTCCAGCATGGGAGGCAACTGTGTGCTTACCAACTTTACTTGATCAGTTTGGTTGGACTAAACTGATTTTGTTAATTTTATGTGATGCATTTTCAATATGACTAGAAAAGATAATCATTTTTTCTAGTTATAGGTAATATCTAAAGAGTCCTATACAAAGTATGAAATTTATTTATCATCATGCATATTAGAGCCAAAGAGAATTGGATTTCTCGCACAGAAATATTTATCTATTTGAAGCCATTGGTGTGGTCTAACTTACCTTGTTAAGCTCCTTGTAACTTTAACTGTGCAGGATTTCTATATTAGGTTCCATACCCATGGCATCGTCAAAACCACCAACTTCAGCAACCACATTGGCGGTGTTAGGAGGAGCAAGAATGTGGTTGCTGCCAAAATTGCAAAAACCTTGACGGGAGTATTCGCTGCATGGCTGGTGCAGTGAGCAGGACTTGAATCAAGAACCCGCATATGAGCATTCTGAGTGTCCAACGCGTCACCTGGGATACAAACAAGAGCAGATTCCTGGTCAGTAGTGAAGCTAAGACACTGTGTTCTCTTCTAAGCAGGTATCAAGAACAGGGTCAGAATGTTGCACAGGGTCCATGGTGTCACCAGTGTGGCTACCAGGAGCAAGCTCAGGGACAGCATGTGTTCTCCCCCTTGCATGCCCAGTATAAGTACCTAGAGAAGGTGTGTGATCCACGCTGGTGGTGTTAACAGTAGTCTCCTCAGATGACTGAAGATTGTCACCTCTTTCACTTGGTGGTGTTAACAGTAGTCTCCTCAGATGACTGAATTGTCACCTTCACTAACGTGTTAACAGTAGTCTCAGATGACTGACGATTGTCACCTCTTTCACTAACGCTGGTGGTGTTAACAAGTCTCCTCAGATGACTGACGACTGTCACCTCTTTCACTAACGCTGGTGGTGTTAACAGTAGTCTCCTCAGAATGACGATTGTCACCTCTTTCACTAACGCTGGTGGTGTTAACAGTAGTCTCCTCAGATGACTGAAGATTGTCACCTCTTTCACTAACGCTGGTGGTGTTAACAGTAGTCTCCTCAGATGACTGACAATTGTCACCTCTTTCACTAACGCTGGTGGTGTTAACAGTAGTCTCCTCAGATGACTTAAGATTGTCATCTCTTTCACTAACATGAGAAGTTGATGTCATATCGGCATGGGCAGGAGGCTGGGGCATGATGTCATGCATATTAGGTGGAGGAAGGAAACCTTCTCCCTTCTTTGTTTCAGCCTTTAAAGAAATTTTGAGATGTTAGATTTCATTGAAAACTTCACTTATTTTTGTTCATTTTAGAACTTATCTGTTAATGTCAGGGTCTTGATTTAGAGTCCCCAAATGTTTGTTTTCTCAGGCTAATTTTATCACTATAACCGCTGATATCCTAAAACTTTTGCTTCCATCCTGGTTTAGTCAAAGGCCCAGAGTTTGAGAATCTTAAAAGGGGACCTGCTCAGCTTTATGCCTTCTTTTCTACTGTTCTTTGCTACCTCTCTATAATGGGAAGATGGAAAAAAAAACACAAAATGTGTCCTCTCCTGTCTTTATGATAAGGACTTTACATTCCATCCAGATTAAGAGAATGTGACAATCTGGGGCTTTGGAAACAAAAAGAACCTCGCTCTTCTGCACCACACTACTGCTTTCCCCATGGCTTTCACAATTGCCCATTAGGTTCCCGGGATAACAGAATAGTGAGGGTGACTTTTGAAATGCATGAATAAAGTGTGCCACTACCCACAGCAGATGGAAACTATGGAGCTGAAGGAAGGGTTCTGGGAGATGCCATCCAAATTCTTCCTCCTTAGCTATGACTGTTTTTATATACGGCTGATGAATGCAATGGCCTGTTCCAGCATCTCTGTGGTGGCTTGAATGAGAACAGACTCATGGGCTCATATATCTGAATGTTGGTTTCCAGGTAGTGGAACTATTTGGGGGGAAGGTTAGGAGGTGTGGCCTTGTTGGAGGAGTTGTGTGGGTTTCAGAAGACTGGTGCCATTTCTAGTGAGCTCTTGGTTTCTTGTATAGAGTGAAATGTAACTCTCAGCTGCTGCTACAGCACCATGCCTGCCGGCCTCAATCATGGTGGTGATGAAATTGTATGTATCCCATTGGAACCATGTGCCACACTCTGAATAAATCCTTCCTTCTAGATGTTGTTTTGGGCATGGTGTTTTATTACAGCAATAGAAAATAATATAACCATCTTCCAATGACATGGACAGAGCCTGAAGGATGCATTTGAAGGGCTGAAGGGGTATTTTGCAGTGGATTATGCCAAAAGAGTTGAGACAATTCCATAATGTTTGCTTAGATAGGATACATAGAACACCACCTCATTTAATCAGATACATTTAGGAAGTGCCAGTTTTGAAAATGCATTTGATGCTGTTTGTCAGAAGGGGAGCCTCCCCAACTTTTATTCCAATTACAAATAATGATGCTAGGCCTTAATCATTCATGACATCTCAGGGAGACTCCTAACTTAGCAGTCTATGTTTACCTTTCTGTACCAGGTTTGAGGAGGATTTGTGCTACTTATGTGGAAAACTCAAACGTTCCAAAGCTTACCCAACATGATCAAACAATGTAACGTGGAGATGGTAAACAAAATAGCTTGGGAAGCATTGTTTGTAAAGGAAAACAGATGAGGAAGTGCACATACTACATGTGTGTCCAAACTGCTCAAGGGCATCATGTGAAAATGTTCAGTTCATTGGTTTCCTTGAGAATGATGAGCGTGAACACATCAAAGCTCGAGATTTGTGAGCCTTAGACACATTTTCACACGCCATATGTTTCACTCATTGCTTCATCATTAACTAAATATGCTTAAGCCAGTTATGAAAAGGGAATGAAAGGGCCACATGGTACAAGTATAGTTTTCCAGGACACATGTCACATGGAAAATAGAAACACTGAAGATGACTGAGAAGACCCTGAAAATAATTTCCTTATATGTTAGTTACACAACAGGAGTGCCAATGAATATATAGACACCATTTATTATCTGACTAATCAATTTTGTATCATCCTAAAAAATACTATTGGAGTGTGTGTTTGCTTGTGTGCTTGAATTAATATGCCTGTTTGTGCTATACTAGTGAGTGTGAGTATACGTGCATGCATGCATGTGTGTGTGTGTGTGTGTGTGTGTGTGTGTGAAGGGAAGAGGATAACCCTCAGGAGGCAGCTCTCTGCTTTCACTGGGTGAGACAGGGTCTCTCAATGTTTCTGTGCCTCTGTGTGTTCCAGTCTGGCTGGTTCATAGGTTTCAGAGCTGTTCTACTCTCTCAGCCTCCAATCAGGATTTAGGGGTGTTGAGATTACGTATGTGAGACACTTGTTGTTTGTTGTGTTCTCTGGGATGGAACTCAGATCAATAGGATTGCAATGTAAGGGCTCTGAACTGCTGGCATATGTGTGTGTGTCTCTCCGTGTCTCTGTGTGTGTACTAGCTTTTTAATGAAAAGAAGTGTGTGCGAGAGAGAGAGAGGACAGAGAAACAGAGATAGAGGTAGAGATTGGTTTTTATCAGTTCAGAATGAAGATAGAGAAAAACTCATTGTGATGTGAGCTTTTTCTGTCTCCTAAGCTAAGCATCATCTTTGTGCCTTTGAAGCCTGTGTCATTTATCAGCATGTCTGACTGTAGCTCTTCATGAAGACTTCTGCTTAGTATTCTGTTAGCATGGGGAACTGACATTATCTAGATTAGGTGGTGATTTTATACTCATTACACTGCAATCACCAGGCAATGGGTTCTGGAAAACTCATGTGTTAATATGATTTTATGCAAATCTAACATCATAAAAGTGATGTCTCTTTTTATTTCAATCACATCTTTGAAGGATAGGAACAACTGCCCTTTCGCTTTATTTGCCTCAAGAATATGCTAAGATCTCGTTTCTATTAGTGATATTGTGGTTTGTATTCTAATCCTTTGCATATCCAAGTTGTTGGTCCCTTCACGCCAAGGGGAACACTCCATGGTCACCACACTCATTACAGTACCATTTACTTTCTGTATCAGCCTAAAATTTTGACATTAGTCTAAAATTTACATTTGTATTAATCATGTCAATTTAAATGCTAATGATTTTTCACTGAAATCTTGAAAGATGTCTGGCAACTGAATGTCTGTTTATTAAAATCACTTGAGATCTGTCTCCCAGCTAAGACCTCCCTTGACCAATGACTCACTTTGATCATACATAATAGCTAATATTAATTTAGAAACCAAGTTGGATTAGGCTTAAAAGAAATAACTTTTGAGTTTGGTTCTGACAATATTAAAATTACAGTTACTAATGGTTTTATTAAGTGTCATAATTATGTCAAGTCTGCCCCTGTCTCTCCTAATGCTGAATTTAGATGGTTCAAGGTAACTAGCTAGTTGTTAGCCATTTGTAATGGAAACTGGCAATTGGTTAAGTAGGGGATACAAACAGAGCGAGCTCTGCTGCTTGCTTTATACCTTCTGAAGGTTT
>CADCXT010005841.1:0-104039 GCA_902806775.1 Microtus agrestis | reverse complement strand
GAACAGGCTGAGCTGGGAAATGTTATGTCACATTGATAGATTTTTGTATGATGAACCATCCATGCATCTCTGGGATGAAGCCAACTTGATCACGGAAGATGATTATTTTTTACGTATTCTTGGATTCAGTTTGCCAGTATTTTATTGAGTATTGTTGCATCTTAACCTTAAGTTCTATTGCTAGCTAGCTCTTACATCTAGTTTTAAGCCATTTCCAGTATTTTATATTTTGTCCTGAAGCTTGTGCCTACCAGCAAATTTCCGGCATGCCTGTTTCTGGCAGCTGCTCCATGGCTTCTCCCTGATTCTGCTTTCTTTCTCCCAGCATTCAGTTTAGTTTTTCCTGCCTAGCTCTACTCTACCCTATCATGGCAAGCCAGTTTTCTTTATTAATTAACCAATTGTATTCACAACACACAAAGGGAAATCCCATATCAATATACTTTCCTCTTAGCACTGTTTTCATAATGTCCCATAGGTTTGAGTACATTGTGTCTTCATTTTTCTTGAATTCTATGAAGTCTTTAATTCCTTTTGTTATTTCTTCCTTGACCCAGCAGTGGTTTAATTGAGCGCTATTCAATTTCCATGGGTTTGTAGGCTTTCTGCAATTAGTGTTGTTGTTGAATTTTAACTTTAAACCATGATGATCCAATGAAATACAGGGGGTTATTCCAATTTTTTTTTGATTCTGTTGAGGTTTCTTTTGTTACTGATTATTTGATCAGTTTTAGAGAGGGTTCCATGGTGTGCTGAGAAAAAAGTATATTATTTTGTGTCTATGTGGAATGTACTGTAGATGTACATTAGTCTATTTGAGTCATGACATCTATTAGTTATCTAGTCTCTCTGATAAATTTCTGTTTGGTTGACCTGTCCGTGTGGAGAGTGGGATGTTAAAGTCTCCTATTCTTAGTATGTGTGGTTTGATGTATTATTTAAGCTTTGGTAGTGTTTCTTTTACATGTGTAGGTGCTCTTGTATTTGGGTCAGAGATATTCAGGATTGAGACTTCATTTGGTGATTGTTCATGTTATGGTATAAAACATCCTATTTCCATCTCTTTGGAATGATTTCAATTTGAAGTCAATTTTGGTAGATATTAGGATAGCTATACCCTTTTGATTCTTAGGTCCATTTGATTGGAAAATCTTTTCCCACCACTTATTTCTTAGGTTATGTCTGTCTTTGAGGTTGAGGTTTTTTTCTTATGTATAGCAAAAGGATGGACCTACTTTCATAGCCATTCTGTTGGCCTGTGTCTTTTTATAGGTGAATTGATTCAATTAATATTAAGAGATATTATTGACCAGTGATTGTTAATTTCTGTTATTTTTTGGTTGTAGTGTTTGTATGGTTTCATTCTTTAAGGTTTGTTGGTGTGACATTATCTGTTGCCTGTGTTTTTGTGGGCACAGTTAGCTTTCTTGGGTTGGAGTTTCCTTCTAGTATTTTCTGTAGGGCTGGATTTGTGGATAGGAATTTTTTAAACCTGATTTAGTCATGGAGTATCTTTTTTGAACCTTTGATAGTGATTGAAAGCTTTGCTGGGTATAGGAGTCTGGGCTGGCATCCTTGGTCTCTTTGTGTCTGCAGCACATCTTTTCAGGACCTTTTGGCTTTCATGGTTTTCAATAAGAAGTTGGGTGTAAGTCTGGTAGGTCTGCCTTTATATGTTACTTGATATTTTCCTTTTGTAGCTCTTAATATTCTTTATTTATTCTGTATGTTTTGCATTTTGATTATTATATGGTGAGGGTACATTTTTGGTTCAGTCGTCTTATACCTTAATAGGGATATCCTTCTTTAGGTTGGGAAAGTTTTCTTCTATGACTTTGTGAATATATTTTCTGTGCCTTTGAACTGAAATTCTTTTTCTTTATCCCTATTTTTCTTAGTTTTGGTCTTTTCATGGTGTCCTATATTTCCTGAATGTTTTGTGTTAAGACATTTTTTGATATAATGTGTCTTTTGTACCTGTTTCCTTTATAGTATCTTCAACAGATGAGGTCCTCTCTTTGATCACTTGTATTTTGTTGGTTATGCTTGACTCTGCAGTTCCCATTTCTTTACCCAGATTTTTTATATCTAGAATTACCTTGATTTCTATTTTCTCTATTGCTTTTTCTTTCAGTTTTCAAGTTTTGAACTGTTTGCTTCACCTGTTTGATTGTTTTTCCTTGGTTTTCTTTTGAAGATTTCTTTATTTCTTCCAATATTTTGTTTATTGTCTCCTCCATTTCTTTAAAGGATTTTTAAATTGCCTCTTTGAAGTTCTCCATCATCCTCATAAAGTTACATTTAAAATGTTTTCTTATTCTTTTTCTTTTTAGGATGATCAAGTCTTCCTGTTGTATGACAATTAGGTTATGGTGTTACCATATTGCTTTTTTGGTTGGTGAATGAATTCTTGCATGAGTACCTACCCATCTCTTGCTCTAATTTGTTCTGTCAGTGTCTTTGCCTCTTGTTCCAATCCTTCCATTGGCTCTCTGTGTCTTTGGTTACTGTTCTTGGTCTGTTCCTTACTGTCAATATCTGGGGCTCAGGGGGCCACTTAGGTTTCTCCTGGCCCCCTCTCTTCACGCACTCTCTTGGTTTGCTTTATTGGTTCACTCTCTTGGTACACTCTGCAGTAACAATCTGTCCTTTAGAGTTCCTCTCTTGATATTTTCTCTTAGTCCACTCTGTGTAGTTATAGCTTATGCTTCATATTTCTCTGATGTTGTGGGGAATAGGCGGATTTGGGGATTTAATGGGACTTGTAGCTTAGAGGCTTTGATCGATGGGATGCAGGTGTTGGGATAGTCTATGTGCAGGAAGCTTGCCTGCTGACTGGCCAGAGAAGCTGAAGCAGGTGGGGGAGGGGCCGGATGTCCCACTTAGTGGGTGGTCCCTCACCTTTTTGTCCTTTCTCTTTAGTAACAGGCTGTTTTTCAGAGTTCTTCTGAGGTAATGGGAGGTAGGAGAGTTTGGGGTGGAGTGGAGCTTGCAGGGTCTATTTATTAGCCTTAATATGAAGCTTTGCCAGTATGAGAACTGTCACTTTTGAAAATTTTTGATTGAAGCTTCAAACTTGGATGGTAAAAGAAATAATGGAGCAGAATTGATAGATACTTGTAAATTTCCTGCACATTATCTCTTTTTCTCAGGCACTGATGCAGGCAATAAATTAAGGAGAATTTTGCATACACACAAGTAACTTGCATCTGATAATAGCAATAAAGCATGATCCAAACAGGTTAATACAAAAAAATCTTTAGCTGAATTCCATCTACAAAATAAATAGATATAAACTGCACATGGATCACTGCAAATGTTTGTGCACTACTCATTCTCTATAGTGGGCTATAAACATCTCAGGAACATACTGTTTCTGTGAAGCCGTAAAATCACAAAGTATTTATTAAAGTTGCATTCTTTAGTAGAACTTAAGGGTATTGCTTAAATGAACCCCATGGTATCTTCCCTCAGAAGAACCTCTGAAGTAACAAGAACACTATGGGTAGTTGACTGTGAAGAAGTCACGAGCAGAAATGGACACCAAGTCCATTGTCTTCCCTGTTTCTCAGATTTGTGTTCCTTTTCTGCTCTGTGCATGCTACTGTTTTTTAGATTAGGAGATTCTCTCTGTGTACTACTTTTACTGTAATCCTGTGCTTTGGAAAATTCAATTAAAGAATGTGAGAATGGCACTCTCTTTCATTAGGTTGGGTTTGCATTAAAATTTGTGAAGTTGTGTTTTAAATTATGAATTCTATATGTGATATCTGATTGAATCAGAGGAAGCTGGTGTGTGTGAGCCTTCTGGAAACTCCAGATATCATTGAATTTTAGTATAAGATGAAACTTCAAAGAAAAAATATGAATAAATGATTTGACAATTGCTATATATGTATGATCTCACACACAGACACAAGTACACTCACACATACATAATTTTAGCTCTAAAAACATACTTTAATAATTTCATGATAATTTTTTTTCTAAGTGAACAAATAGTAGCTGCTATTTGTTGGTGTACAGGATCATAAATGTGAAAAGAAGTTTTTAGTTGGGACAGAAAAAACTATGATTTAGGATGTTATAAGAAAGTAGGATGTTAAATGAATAACACTAATAAACCTTGTCACAAACATGGGTGTGGAAATACAGTGCACACAGAAAAGTTACCATTTTGCTCCTATCCTGAGGGCAACCAAAAGAAAACAGTTTATTAGTTTAGATAAATCTTTGCATAGTGTCTTTTTTTTTTGATGGTATTCTGGGGCAGAAGTTACTCACTCTCATTACAAGCCTGTGTGACAGTAGTGGGTAAAGCAGAGTTGGGACTACTCCAGAAAGAAGCTGAAGAAGAGGAGACCATGTGTCATGTTTTGTTTCCTCCACAGTACAAGAGGTTCTTTTGTTACCTATTTGATTAACCTTCTTAACTGGAGAGAACTTTCCCAAAAATTAATTCTGATAAAAGTATATAATCGAGATTAAGAATTAATTAAAACCAAAGCCATGAGATAAAAAGGGAAGAGTATTTTCAATAGCCCTCATTTATAGCAGCCAATATAGATTTTTGTAAAAGCAGCTGCTATTTTCCTTCATACCAGAAGACATACAAAGTACATGATAGACATAATTTTGGATGGAGTAAATGTAATTTTTTATACGTATGTTGTAAAGTCTTATATTCCTATATATACCTGGAAGATTGTACAACTCTTTTGAAAGAAATGTCTGAGGCTCAAATTTAAGAAAGCTACCTTGTTCACATGAATCTATAGATGCCACGAGATTTCATTCTGGGTTGTAAATGATCCCTTATGCCTGAGCTTGTCAACAAAAGTTCCTGAGGTTTATTGTATATCATAGCAGAAAGGCATCTTTGCCAGATTGTTTTGTGTTCAAATAGTAATATTTCTGGCCCTCTAGGAATGACATGTTGTTTGGATTACTGAACTCAGACAACCCTCTGGGCTTGGAAAGAAGACTAAGATTTAGTAGGCAATATATTTGTCATCCTTTTGAAAATTGGAATGCCACTTTTAAACTTTAGCAGAAATTATACTGGATCTTTCAGTTAGGCATTAGAGAATTAATGAACATTTGACTATGCTTTATTTGTTTGCTTTCTACTGATCTAAAAGGTCGGAGTTCCATCTTAAAAGAGTATAATTGGTCAGATATAACATTCTATTTTGCTACTATTACTTTAAAAGATGATATCCTTGTGAATATTTGCATTGTGTTAAATTTATACACACATAAACACACAGTGGTAAGTCTACTGTTTTTGTTAATGTAGAACACAAACCAGCATAAATGCTGAGATTTCTATGGTTCTGTTACTATAGGAATACTTACTTACTTGTGACAATAAAGATATGGTATCCTAGCTAGGCGATGGTGATTCTCAACTTTAATTCCAGCATTCAGGAATCAGAGAAAGGCACATCTATGTGAGTTTGAGTCCAGCCTGATCTACAAGAGCTAGTTCTAAGACAGGCACCAAAGCTACACAGAGAAACCCTGTCTTGAAAAACCAATATTTCTTGAGCAAAAAATTCAAGACCATAAGGATTTCATCCACTGAGACAGTCTGTCTGAGCTAATGGTAGCTCAACAACCCCAACTGGACTGGGAGTGAATGAGCATGGGAACAAAGTCCCTTTGAAGGTAGTTGACACTTGGGGTTGACTGAGGGACCACTGATAGTGACACTGGAATTTGTCTCTACTGCATGTACTGGCTTCTTGGGATCCTATTCTCTTTAGATGTATACCTTGCTCAACCTAAATGTAGTAGGGAGGGACTTGGAATTTTCACAGGGTGGCATGCATTGCCCTCTCTTAGGCTTGGAGGGGATGGGATGGGAGGGTCTGGGAAAGAGTGGGAGGGGAGTAGAAGGAGGGGAGGGGTTGTTTTTTTTTAAGTAATAAAAGAAAAAAAGAAAAACCAATATATATATATACATAAATATATGTATATATGTTGTACACACATATATATACATAAATATATGTATATATGTTGTACACACATATATATATACATAAATATATGTATATATGTTGTACACACATATATATACATATATATGTGTATACACACACATATATACAAATACACACACATATATACATATGTTAACCTAACGAAGGAAAAGTGGATTAAGCTTGGTTTAAATTTATTGGGCCCGTCATACCCTTATATTTTATAATGTGCATATATGCTGGATTGCACACATTATGTGAACATGTTGCATACAAAATGATGTCGAAAGCACTATTTTAATAAAACTTTGACTTCTTTTCTTTCTCTGTTTTTTTTTCTGTTAGTCTATAAGAAGCTCAGAATTATATTTATGTTCAAATTTGTTTACAGTAACAAAAACAATGGATTTTGGATTTTCAAAAGAAGAGGATCTATAAAAATATTTACATTTTTACATGTAGAATACTGGAATCATCATGCAGCAATTTACAATTGCCATTTCCATCATTTTGATTTCAATATTTTACCTTTTCAGTGACAATAAGAAATAGTATTTTAAATCAGAATTTTTACAAACTAGAAATACCCAAACTAACAGGAAAGTAGAGAACAGGGACCAAAGGTCAGCACCCAAGTGTCAACTTAAAAAGACCAAGACCATCACCTCCCAGAGTTTCAGAATCGTGTTACCTCCAAATTTGTAGTTGAATGAAGAGCATTCAGTTTAGTATTTTTATTGAATTCCTAAGTCTGCTAATGGGTTCTAATTTTTATGCTTTCTTTTGAGCTCTTTTTCTTCTGTTGGTTTTCCTTGTCTAACTTTGTTTGATATGATGGTTTTGTTTTATCTTATTTTTTTTATTTTGTCATGTTTTGTTGTTATCTCTTGGAAGCCTATTCCTCAGAGAGGGAGTAGATACAGATTGGAGGAGAAGTGGGGAGGAACTCAGAGCAGTCAAAAGAAAGGAAACTGTAATCAGGATACTTTACATGTAAAAATAATTTGTTTTTATTAACAAGGTGGAGTGGGACATGAAATTCACGAGTTCACAGGGAGATAAAGTGCTATCATGAGATGGAAATGCAAGTCTAAGGTGTAGAGGCATGCCAGGGACAGCACCTCTTCACACCCCAGGCCAGAGCATGTGGCGTTTAATTATTACTTGAAAATAGTGTGGGGTGGGGCATGAATCCTTGGATACTTTTTATTCACATTAACTTATTTTTAAGGAAAGTAATCAATTCAATGGAAGAATGGATGAAGAAAGTGTGGAATATATACATCTTAGAGTACTACTCAGCAGTAAAAAACAATGACATCTTGAATTTTGCATGCAAATGGATGGAAATAGAAAACACTATCCTGAGTGAGGTAACCCAGACCCAAAAAAGATGAACATGGGATGTAGTCACTCATAATTGGTTTCTAGCCATAAAGAAAGGACATTGAGCCTATAATTTGTGATCCTGGAGAAGCTAAATAAGAAGATAAACCCAAAGAAAAACATATAGTTATCCTCCTGGATATGAACCTTCATCTGGCGATGGATGGAGATAGAGACAGAGACCCACATTGGAGCACTGGACTGAGCTCCCAAGGTCCAAATGAGGAGCAGAAGGAGGGAGAACATGAGCAAGGAAGTCAGGACCTCGATGGGTTCGTCCACCCACTGAGACAATGGGGCTGATCTATTGGGAGCTCACGAAGGCCAGCTGGACTGGGATTGAATAAGCATGGGATAAAACCGGACTCTCTGAACATGGAGGACAATGAGGGCTGATGAGAAGCCAAGGACAATGGCACTGAGTTTTGATCCTACTGCATGTACTGGTTTTGTGGGATCCTAGCCTGTTTGGATGCTCACCTTCCTGGACCTGGATGGATGGGGGAAGACCTTGGACTTCCCACAGGGCGGGGAACCCTGACTGCCCTTCAGACTAGAGAGGGAGGGGGAAAGGAGTGGGGGGAGGGGGAAAGAAGTGGAGGGAGGGGGAGGGAAATGGGAGGCAGGGTGGAGGCGGAAATTTTTTCGATATAAAAAAAATAATACAAAACAAACAAACAGAAGAAATGAACCAAAGAAAAAAATGAAAAACACATAAAACAACAGACATACAGGTTAGCACAGTGCAAAATCTCATAATAATACAAAACCAAAAGCCATATTATATATTCCAGGAAGCTGTAAATAAAAACTGCCTTATGCAGCATTATAAAACAAAGAATATCCAAAGATACCATGAACTCTCTTTGGTATTGACGTAGGGTCTTCCCCGAACACTGGTTTGTTCTTCCAGTGGAATTCTATTTGAAAATACTATTTCTTCATTTGCAAGGGATTATCATTGGAGCTTGTTTCTGGGTTAGGTATGGGAGCATATATGCCCCTCTCCACTCAGCTCTAGTACTCTAGCTGCTGAACTGTGGAGGCCCTGTGCTTGCCTTACAACTGAGACAGCCCAAGGCAGTTATCTGCTCTATTTTGTATCAACTATATTAGACACACTAAATGCAACTTCTTGATTAGTTCATAGCAGATTTCACCATGTAATACATTTAGATATATCTATGTATCTATGTATCTATCTATCTATAGGTATCATCACCTACCTTTCTATCATTTATTTTTCTATCATTTATATCTATTTTCTATCATTTATTAATCTATTTTCTATCAATTTATCTGTTATCTTTATATATCACCCATCATCTATTTATCTATAAGCAGGTATGTAAACATACATGTATTTTGTGGAGAAGGAAATGGATGTTTCACAGGCTTGCTTATGTAAGCAGTGAATTAGAGATACAGGATTCAGACCGTGTATTACTAATTCATACTTAGGTTGTCCACTAACAATACCGCTTTTTGTTGAAAAGCCCTGAAACTAAATTGTACCTGTGGAGATTTTAAAAAGATAGAGGAAATTATTTTAATTAGTTGGAAAAATTGGCAAGATGACCTTTGAGAGACTTTCTAAGTCTAATATTATTTGATTTTAAAATTGAGGTCCTCATGACCTGGAGTGATATTTAACTCTATTAATCACTGACATCTTTATGTGATTGAATTAACAGCTGCTTGGAGTATGGAGAGGTAATGGGTCTGATGGAAGATAGTTAAGTAAGACAAGGAATCACATGGTGGATAATAGGGAAGAGGGGCAAGGGCTAGAGTAGCCTTTGCTTGTTTGAAAAGGAGTCACTTCATTTGCAAAAAAAAAAAAACCCAACTAGGTTTGATCATTTGAATTTGCTTAGATGAGTCTTTGCCTCATCTTGGTTATATTTACTTGAAGCATCTAAAGTACTAATGATTCCTGAAAAATCACAGCTACCTATTATCTATCTATCTATCTATCTATCTATCTATCTATCTATCTATCATCTATCTATCTATCATCTATCTATCATCTATCCATCTATTTATCTTCATCATCATCATCATTATCCTCTATCTATCTATCTATCTATCTATCTATCTATCTATCTATCTATCTATCTATCTATCTATCTATCTATCTATCTATCTATCTATCTATCTATCTATCTATCTATCTATCTATCTATCTATCTATCTCCTTTCTCTACTAAGAGAACT
Organism: Microtus agrestis; assembly: GCA_902806775.1. Taxonomy (NCBI): domain Eukaryota; kingdom Metazoa; phylum Chordata; class Mammalia; order Rodentia; family Cricetidae; genus Microtus; species Microtus agrestis. The sequence goes on along the minus strand of CADCXT010005841.1, from coordinate 94,449 downwards.
TGCAATTTTAGCAATTTGAATGAGACTATCAAATTTAAGATGCTGTTGAATTCTTAGAATCTGTTATTGAGACTAAGATGGTCTAGTAAGATTGGAAACTGAGTTTCCTTGCATTTAGGGTGATTTCAAAATCACCCAGCAGTTACTGTATTCCACTGGGCAAATCTGAATATGACTAATTCAATATCATCACCTAAGTCTACCCTGGCTCGTAGAGAGGCTCTTATTAAAGACAGCAAAGGCAGAATTTCTCCTGAGTATTCCTCATCTCACAAGAAATAGACTGTGAGTCAGGGGATGTATTTTGAATCCATAAACATGCACACCTCTTCAATACTTTAGATTATTAAAATGTTAATCTTATACCAAAAATTTGATTTTGACTAGAGCCAATTTTAGGAGATTTTGAAATTTCAGATAGAGTATGTGGTCTGATACATTCAGTTATATAATGGACACTTACTGAGTGGCACTTTTTTTCTTACAGTTGCCTAACTTATTCTAGCATTCATTCAGTTTCTGAAAGAAAGTAGTAAGGAATCAAGACTGAACAAGTTTTGTGCAGGAGAAGACAAGCAATGTTTCATTGAATAGTCCAAGAACAGAGGGAAGAAAAAGGAGAATATTGGCAGGTAAGTTCACTTCTCTATACCATGATTTGCTACATGATAGGTGTAACCAGGCCTAGAACAATAATTTATTTCATTAATCATTTCAGCAAGTGTCAAGTCACTTTGGAATTGGAGAGTCTGTATGACTTTATTCGAAACAATAGTTAATCTGTGGACTAGTATCAAGTGTCTGAAACCAGAAAATGAATATTTACTACCCCATATGAACTAGTTATAAGAGCATTTTGGTATGAATTTTGATTTGAAACTTTTAAAATATAATTTAATTTTAAATAGTTGTTATGTTTTCTATAACTCACATGGGGCAACTTAGAATCATCATCTTCTTCACATTTAACAGTGTAGGTCCTTACTGTTCATATATGCAAATGGTTGTATAACTAATATGCAAAATACTTCATAATGAAAAATGAGTATTCTATAACTATTTAACAATATTGCTTTATTCTGTACTATCTTAAGCTCTAACAACCACAATTCTTGATCTTGTCTTTATGAATTTGCCCACATGGCATATTTCATATAATTTTAATCATACATTATAGTCTTTTAATGACAGCTTATTTCACTTAGCACTTTATAAGTGTTTGTCCACATTATATTTTTTGTCCCTCAGGTTGTCCTTATTTTAGAATCAAAATATTGATATATTGATATTTCTTTAGGACATATTTGACTTATTCATTTGTATATCATTGCCTATGGAAATGTTTCCTTCTTTTGGAAAATTTGAATATTTATACATGAGTATCAGTTCCAAATACCTCTTCCAGATTCTTTTAATTATTTTGACTTTACACTCAGAGCTATACGCCAACTCAATGAAAAACTCCCTTAGCTAAGATATTTGCTCATAGTAAGAGGAATATCAACACATCCCTGAAGACAGCAATAAAGAAAGGAATAGGGAGGAATGAGCATGGGGCAGCCTTCACTACAAGTGGTACAAAAACCCACTGTACATTTCCATCAAAGGAGTTCAGTAGATGGGGAGTCTTTGAGGGATGTGTTTAATTTATCACCCTCCACAGCCTTCATGTAAACTGTATCCTAGCCTTGGTGTTGGGGAGGGATAATTGTGTCTATGTGTGTCTATGAGGAGTGAATCCCATTGCCTTGATTTAGACTCCACTTCTCTAGCTTACTTTCTATCCAACTTTAGGAAAATTAAATTCTCATAAACAAATATCTGCAAGTCATACTTATTTTCAGCTGAAAATTTTGGGACAGGGATTGTTTGACAAAGGGCTGTTGCTACTATGAAGCCTTTCCTTTCTTCTGAAGACCTTGAAGCTTAAATGATGATTTAATAAAGATCCTACAGTTCTTGCTTAACAGAACAACATTTAAATTAAATTATTATGGTTGTAAATAAAATATTCTTTTCCACATTTTCATTGTTCTTTCTCCATGTTTATAAATAAAAATGCACATATAAAATCCAAATTATTACCTGTGGGTTTAACCAATATTTTATTTAGTGTGTTAAATACTTTCATGTCAACATAAGCTATAGTTATCTAAGAGAAAAGATTTTCAACTGAGAAAATGCCTCCATAAGATTGGGCTATATGCAAGCCTTTGGAGTACTTTCTTAATTAGTAATTGATGAGAGAGAGAGAGAGAGAGAGAGAGAGAGAGAGAGAGAGAGAGAGAGAGAGAGAGAGAGAGAGAGAAAGAGAAAGAGAGAAAGAGAAGACCTTTGTGGGAGTTGGAGTTGTCATCCCTTTGCTGGTTGGTTTGGAATTCTATAAGCACGAAAAGTGAGAAACTATTAAAAGCAAGTCAGTTAGCAGCAACCCTCTGTGGCCTCTGCATCAGCCCATGCCTCCAAATTTCTGTCCTGTTTTAGTTCCTTTCCTGACTTTCTTTAGTGATCATCTATGATGTGTAAGTGTAAGCCAAACAAACCCTTTTCTTCCTAAATTGCTTTTGATCATATTGTTTCATCACATCAATACTAACCCTAACTAGGACATTTAGCAAATATTTATTGAATAGATATAGTGAAATCAAGCACTATGTTATACATAGGTAATTGTACTGTAAAAGGATTAAACACTAGGATGTAAGAAAGGAAAGCAAGCCAAGTAAGGCTCAATATTATAAATAAATGAAAATTAGCAGACTTATTCTATTTCTGGCAAGACCTAAGAGTTGTTATGTAGTTTTAAGGGCTGTTTTTTTTTATATCACCAAGCAATTTGATGATTGTGATCCTGCCTCTATTCCTACCACCTCCTCCCTTCAACTCAACATTGCTTCAGTGTTTGAAAGAAATTAATTTGCACAATCACTGCTTCTGGTTGCTTTAAGCGGTGTCTCTTGGTGAGAGGTGATAAGTGGAGAACAGTGAGTAGAAAAACAGCTGCTTCACTGAACTCTGCTCTTTTCCTTAACTTTTCTCAGGCACATCACTGCCTAATTAGCCAACTAGCACCTACCATAGGAAGCTGAAGTGGCCTTGGGCCAATCCCTGAAGACCCACTTTATTTGTATTTTCTTTACTAAGCAACAAGCTTTCTAGCTTGAAGTGTCTGTGTGATATGTAAATGATGCCCTGAATAATTTTTTATATTCATCCCACTTGGCACTGCAAAAGCAGTTTTAAGGCTGTCAACTCTGCTGAAAGAAATCAAGCCTCAGATGTCAAGGAAGATCCTCAATTGAATTTGGAAAAGCTGAGTATTTGCTTCTTAGCTCTGCTGATTTTCATCAGTTTGCTTGATTTATCAGTGATGATGTAGAGGCCTTTGCTGCAGTTCTCACCTTGCAGAACTGGAGGCTAATTAGTCTCCAAGGACATGAGCATTTGAAAACATTGTGCTGGCTGCAGTTGGAGTTGTGAGAGCTCAGTTGTGGAGAGCACTAATGTAGTAAAATATATGAAGGGGGCTTGCTGGGTATAGGCCTGGGAAACAAACCAGGGGAGGTAATGGCTTAGTCTCTATTTTAGAAATAGATCCCTGCTGGAAAGTATCCAACATCAGAATATTTCTTCTAAGAAGGAGAACCGATTCTAGATCAGGACTCCCAGAATCTTGGTTGTGCCTCACCCAGGACTCCTGGGCTGCATTTGGCAGATTCTCAAACCACCAACCCTTTGAATCTAGAAGTTCCAAACTTTTGGAAGCCATGAGCTTGGGAAGGGTCAGAGCACTTCAGATGAATTATGTTACAGAAACATTGGTGCGATGCCAAAACTTTGTAATTCCATTACTGTACAGATGGTGTTCTATAACGCCATGACTTTAGCTCTTAATATTTTACCATCATTTTTATATGCTTCAGTTAATCTCACCAATTAGATGTTAAAGTTTACAAAGAAAGGGACTGGAATGCCGTTGTTCCTTCCACCAGATGTGGACATGTGGTAGATAGCCATTAAATCCTTAGTTATTGATAAACTGTCCTACAGTTATGACTTCAGGTCTCCTTATTACAAACTGGCACCAACGTGGTTGACTAAAATCCACTTAAAACCTGAGGGGGCTTGAAAAGATATTCTAGATACAAAAATATAGAGTTTAACACAGCTTCTTGCTATTTGCTGGTGGCGTGACACAGCTACTTTGAAAGAGGTTTTCCAGACTCAGCAGTAGCAGAAAACAAAAAGCCACACCATTTTGAAATTCCAGCATTCTTGGCCGTGCTGCCAGTGTGACCTCTGGTGCTTTCAGGAGACCAAGCATGTGAATGGAATTTGTGAGCAACATGCTATAGCTTTCTTGATGCCAACATGGACTGGCTCTGTGCCTAGAGATGGGGCACTGTGCATGGCTCTCGGAAGTGGCAAGCAGCCCCACCATGTTGGAATTGGCAAAGCAAACAGAAAGTACCATATATATTCTAGCAATGATGCAGCTTAGCTTCTTTGCACTTGGCATTTTAAGAACTGCTTCTGGTCAGAAAACCATTATAGATAAGCAATAAAGACACATCCAGATAAAAAGAAAAGACCTCTAAATGGGTCACAATGTTGGATAAATGTGTACATAGACTTGAGAGAGAGAAAAAAATAGAAAGTCATAAAATAAAAAAACAAAGTATTTAAAGAGACAGAGTAAGTCATAAATTAAAAGGAGTAAAGAAAAATGAGCCACATAAAGATGGAAAATTCACAGAAAGTTTGGATTATGTATATTATTGTGTTTTCTTTGAATTTTAAACTGTGAAGGAGCTCAGTAACAAACAGATATACTTTAATGGTATCTTGACTTTGGAATTTGAGTCTAAGCATATGTTGCTTTGGAAAAGAGGTTCTTCTTTTGTCTCCACAGAGGATGAGAACCTGTGAAATCCTTCTAGACTAGTGTTGTTTGATGGACCAAGACCTCCTAAAAGATTACTTTAAATACATCTCAAAAATTATTTCACCCCCCCAAAAAAGCAGGAAGAGGTTTGGAGAATAATTGTACTCATACTCCCAAATATTGTCTATAAATATTCTTTTACATTTAAAGGGAGATATGTTATAGACATTTGCATTGGTATGGATCTTAGCTTATTGATCAAATTTAAGGTCAATATTGTTATATGTATATTTTTTTCTCTTGAAGAAGGTATTTTGTTTGTCCAGCTCACTTAAAAATTTTATGTATAATTAAGAAATATAGGTTAATAGATAATCATTTATAGTAGTCAAGCTTAGTTAGATTTTCTTAGTTAGAAAATGTTAGTTAGATTTTTTAGATTTATAGAAATATATTTCAGATAGATAAGTATTCTTCAAACATTTCAAAGACCATCAGAATATGGCATTGAGAATGCTTTAATAACTTAGTACTTTTCATGACAATGAGACACGTCTGCTCCTAGCAACACCAATAACTTCAAGAAGAAGATGAGCATTGAAGAGGCTCTTTATGGAGTTGGTTAGCCATTTGGGCAAGAAACTGTTTTTGCCTAGACTGCTTAATAAACTGGACATGCAGAACCCACAGAGAAATGACTACTAAACTTGCCTAAAGGTTAGAAAATCCTCCAGGGTTCCTGCTTCATGAAAGAGTCTGCCAGATATTCTGCAAGACACAGAAGAAAGTGATTGGCAAACTGCAAATATAGGCAGACATGTCTTTGAAATTTCCTGCTTCATGGAAAAGTCTGCTGGATACTCTGGGCCTGTGGGCTGAAGATGGATGCCCCAGTGGTACAGAAGAACTTTGGGTGACTATCCAGGCAGTAAGATGTTTCTGTCCATTCTAGAATTTTGGAAATAGCTTACAATGAACTTATTAATTACTTAGGTAATATAATATCTTCCTGAAGTCTTTGATGCAGTTGAAGAATATGTACTTATAATTATAGTTTTCCTTAGTCATGATAAAGATAAAGTAGATATAAATATTATAACTGTAATTCTTGCTTGATACCTGTTTTAACATAGTAATTTTACTATGTTAAAGTTAAAACCTTCCTTTTTATTTAAACAGAAAAGGGGAGGTGATGTGGGATTTTCCTCTGTATACTATAATTGCTATTGATAAACAAAGGAACTGCTTTGGGCCTATAGCAGAACTATAGAGGAACAGAGCAAGACAGGGAAAACTAAGCTGAGTTCTGGGGAAAAGGAGGCAGAGTTGGGGAGAAGCCATTTAGCCTGCCCAAGACAGATGCTGGGAAGTTTACCCAGTAAGCCTCAACCACATGGTGATACAGACTTATAGTAATGGGGAGTTAGCCAATAAGAAGCTAGAGATAATGGGTCAAGCAGTAATTTAACTAATACAGTTTTGCGTGATTATTTTTGGGCTGAGCAACCAGGAACTAACTAGCAACTTCCCCTCCTCCAACACTGTTCTATATAGTTATTAATTCGGGATATCATGCTCTGCAAGTGCATCATTGACTGAGGACTTGTTTGACTTTATTTTGGGCTAATGAAAACAAACATCAGGCCCTTTACATGTTTTAGTGGACACTTCCCTTGTATGGGTGCAAGATCCCTTTCTGATCTGATATCACAAGGCTCAGACACCACAGGGAAATGCAGACAGCAGTGAGAAGCTATCAGCAATATAAGAATGAAAATAAGAAATATTCTGTATTTCTCCCATGAGACATAGGGAACTTAAGATGCAGAAAAGGAGATGCACATTTAAGAACACAGGATAGGTGTGTTTTCCCATTCAGCAAAGATTTCTACTATTTATCTGTCATTTCCAGTGTAGCCTTTACTTACCTCAGCTTGCTGGGATTTTTTTTCCTCAAGGCTCTATGTGTTGTTGCTAGAAGATGATGCTACTGGGACTGTTACCATGGCAACTGTTTCCAAAGTAGTTTCTTACAAGGGCAGAAAAGGATAAGAGATCTTAGAGATTATGTGTGCAAACGTCTGTTGCCAACATACATTGGTATTTTCATCTGTAGTACCAAATTATGTGGGGCCCTTGGGTAGATGACTGCAGGCAGAAAATATATCTGCCTTCTGAGGTAAACCTCAGAAGATCATTGACAAATGCAGTAGTGATCCTACCATTATTTTTTAATGTTAGGTTATTTGTAATGTTTAGTGATAAGATAACTTCTCAATGATTATTTTCTTCAAAGTTCAGTTTTGTGGTGCTCAGTGTTACATGACAACCATATCTCCAGCTCTCAAGGGCATGTGTAGAGGTCAGAGGACCACTTTTGGGAATCTATCACTCTTCTACCATGTGGTTCCTGGAGATCAACCTCAGGTCATCAGTCTTGGCAGCAAGAACCTTTACTGTGAATTGACTTAGTAGACACTTTAACTGATTGTTTTCTGCATTTAGCATAGTTGAATACAATGAAATAGTTGGGACCATTGAGAAAAGTTAGAGAAGAAAACATTTTCCTTCTGAGTACCATGATTTAGGACTTAGGGATGTGTATATCTTTTTACATGTGCCACTTTAAAGTCAGCAAAAAATGGTACATAAGAGGGTAGCTTGCCTTCATTTTAATACATGTTGATAATTACTAAAATTGATGATTCTCTAGATTAGTTATTCTTGTCACTGAGAGAAAATGCTTGGCAGAATCAACTCTGTGGAGGAATATTTGTTTTAGTTCATAGTTTGAGAGGAGAGGAACAGCAGAACAGTGGAAATGGGTCCTGGCTGTGCCAGGGGAAGTATGAAGTAGCTTGTCACATCTTGTTGTGTCTTCAGGAATCAGAGAAATGTCTGAGTTGGAAGAAGGGCTCAATTATAAACCCAAAGCTTTTCCCCACAGTAATGTATTTCCTCTGGTTAGGCTATACTTCCCCAATATACCATAAGCTTCCAAGTAAGCATAACTAGCTGGGACTAAATATTTAAACATGCCATGCTGTGGCAAAGATTTCACATTCAAACCATATCATCTCCAGTAGATGAAGGTATAAAATATGTGGTCATCATCTACAACCTAAGAAACAAAGGTCTTAACTACAGGTTCAAATAGAGCCTTTGGCTCTTTAACATTTTTCCTCAGTCTCAAAGGTAACATGAAGTCATGTCATAAAAAGACTTTGTATGGTTGTTTGGTCCTCAGAGGCTATCTCTCCTCTCCTCTTCTCTCCTTTTCTCTCCTCTTCTCTCCTCTCCTCTCCTCTCCTCTCCTCTCCTCTCCTCTCCTCTCCTCTCCTCTCCTCTCCTCTCCTCTTCTCTTCTCTTCTCTTCTCTTCTCTTCTCTTCTCTTCTCTTCTCTTCTCTTCTCTTCTCTCCTTTTCTCTCCTCTCCTCTTCTCTTCTCTCCTCTCCTCTCCTCTTCTCTTCTCTCCTCTCCTCTCCTCTCCTCTCCTCTCCTCTTTTTCCTATCTTCCTTTTTCCTTCTCCTCCTTTTATCCTCCCCTGCCCTCCCTTCCTTTCTTCTCTGACACTAGAAGCAGCATGACTATCCAATGGGTTTTCTGCTGGACAGTGGATGACCAAGCCCTGAGAAAAGCTCTGAATATCAAGCAGAAGGGCACTGGGGATGTTCACCAGAACCACTGCCAATGTTCTCTGTCCTTTGCAGACAATAGCAAGAAGCCATGATTTTTTCTGAATGAAAGGACTTTTTAAACTAAGTCATGCACATATATATATGTCATTTTTAGAAATCAATGTGTATTTATATATATATGAATATATGAATATGTATTTATTTAAACTAGATCATAATATTTTTATGCATTGAATTGTTCATATAATCATATCTATATTATTCTCCAGAGAGATTTTATAAAATGTTATAGGGTCTATATAAGAAATAATTATTTTATCATATTTCTGTATTTCTGACCAACAACCCTTAGTTTCTTTTATAACAATAGTTTGGTTGTTATAGTCAGGTTATTATAAAATGATAGCATCATGTTAATAAATTATGTCAACCTATGATTTTAATGGCTCCTTTGCCCAGATATATTTATAAATTTACCCTAAATTTGGCAAATTATGATGGCAATAGTTAATCTTTGACAGATATTTCACAACTAGCAATGTGATACCTTTAAAGACCTACATCAGGATTTGCATGAGTTAGCTGACCTAACATCTAGTAAGAAGTAATTTTTCATAACTTACCCCATTTATTACCAGATCTATTAGCATACCTGATCTTCCACCATGGTGAGGTGCTGGCCTCCTAACATCCACTCTCTGGGAAAGTGAATAAAAGAACAGTATCCTTTCCATAGGAAAGGTTTTAGATAAAGCTTTGAAAACTGAGAACTCATTGAAAGATGGTGGCTGTCAAGGAGCAGACATAGAGAATAAGGTGTCACAGAAGAAGGTACCCAAGGAGCCCTATTCCTGACAGAACTGGCTTTGTTAGTCCTTACAAACTTTGTAAATGGGGATGAATGGAATGAGTTTTAAATGTTTTTTACTTGTATGTTAAAGGAAACGATAAAGCCGGGAAGTTTTAGACTTGGCTGTGAATGTTTTCGTTACAAAAATATATCTGTATTGGGTTCTTGGACTGTCATCACTTTCTCTGTGAATTCCACAGTCAGTGACTTGGCAGGAAAAAAGCAGCATTACCTACTGCAGGTGTTTGCCAAGGCAGGTGTATGCAGAGGCCAGCAGGTGTGCAAGAAACTCAGCTGAGATTGATAAGGAAAGGCCACTGGCTTCAGCATCCTGGGGACAGAGGTTACTGCTTCTGTTGAGCAGCTGAGCATGCAGAGAGATCACAGGTTTCTTCTAAGAGAGATATGTTTTGTGCTTCTAGAGGAATGTTCTCATGGAATGGGAGGATGAGACTAGCAATACAGTCTTTGCAGGTAAGACCATGAGTCCAGGTTTTTATGAGAAGTTTACCAGAGAATTTTTATTAAGGTATTTTTTTTTCATTTTGCATTCCAATCCAAGTTCCCCTTCCTCCTCTTCTCCATATCCTCCTTCCCTTATTCCCCTTAACTCCTCAGAGAATAATGTCTCCATTGGTGAGTCAACAAAATCTGGCATACCATAATTGAGACAGGACCAAGCCCTTCCCTACTGCATCAAGGCTGAGCAAGGTAACCCACCATAGGCAATGAGCTACAAAAAGCCAGTTCATGCAGCCAGAATTAGTTATGGTCCCACTGCCAGGGTCCCCCACCCAAGAACATCAAGCCTCATAGCTGTCACTCACATTCAGAGGGCCGAGTTTACTCTCATGCAGGTTCCAAAGTCTGTGAGCTCTAGCTAGCTCAGGTCAGCTGTCTCTCTGGTTTTTCATCATCATTCTCTTAACCCTTCCTTGTTCATTGGATCCCACCTCACTCTCTTCAGCTGAACTCCCAGAGCTGTGGGTTGCTGCATCTGCTTCCACCAGTAACTAGATGTAGGTTCTATGATGACAATTAGGGTAGTCAATTATCTTATTAAAGGAGAAGACCAGTTCCGGAACCCTTTCCACTATTGCGAGGAGTCTTATCTGGGGTCATTCTTTCATATTCCTGGGCATTTCCCTAGCACCAGGTTTCTCCTTAAACCCATATTGGCTTCTTCTATTAAGATTTCTCTTTCATTGCTCTTCCTCTCTGTGTCTCCCACAACTGGGTTATCTTGATCCATCATGTTCCCATCCTCCATCCTCTCCCTTCTATGCCTCCTCTCAGTTTACCCAGGAGATCTTAACCACTTCCCCTTCCTGGGGCTCATTTTTTTATAACTTACATAACTACACAAGTTTATATTAATTAATTTATCCTTTGGCCATCCATGTGTGTGTACAATAATTTTTTTTATTATTTTCACTTCTACTCTTTCTTATCTCTAGCCCACCTTTGTCATTTTACATCTCCTGAAGTTCTTTTTCTTATACCCATAGTTTTTTTTTGTGTGTGTGTGTGTGTGTTGTGACACCATTTAACTAGGGTCACCTGCTAGTATAGGTTTAAAACTCTGCAGTAATGTTGAGTGGGCTCATCAGTGTGTACAGAGCTAAGGATGACTCTGCCTCCAGCAAAACCCTTCAGTAGTCAATATGTCAGGAAGGATGGATATGGCTTGTGAGCCTTTCACTATCCATGACTGTAGACATGTTTAATCTTGTGTAGGCCCAGTTCATAACTGATTTAACTGTTAAAAGAAAAATAATGGTAAAAAGAAAAGGTAGTAAAAATAAGAAAAAGCATAGTGTCTGTCCAAGAAAACTCTTTGAATTGCTCTCCACTTTGGAAGTACTTGTCTGAGTCCACACAGCACACTTCCCAGCTAAGGTAGGGTGGCCCATGCTAATTCACTAACAGTGTCACAATATGACTAAGTATTTGAACAGTAATTGGTAGGTAATGAAGTTGGACATTACTCCTGCATAATTTTTCTGTGGACTTGACTGTTTTGATGTAGCCCAGATGGCTACAGAGTATTATTGAAACAAAGTAAATAACCCATGAAAGTCAATCATTTTTAACCTTGCACACTACCACTTAAGTCAATGTATCAAGAGATGGCAAATACTTATTGTCTCATGTGGCAGGGTTAGTGATTGCCTGATGGGAAGATTTTCACAGAATTCCTTTTAATAAGCCTATGCTCATCAGTTAGGAAAATTCTTTTCTTTTGGGGGTTCTACATAATACCAACTGTTTTCCATTACCAATAATGTATGTATCCTTTCTTTATAATATACAAAAATACCATTGGTTGTCATTTGTCTTTCTTACATTTCCCAACATACTTTTCTCCCTATCTCTGGCTTGCCTTCTCAGAAATTTGAATTGGATTTTGAGTATTTTTAGCAGAAGAGTTCATCACTCTCTGAGATCTAAAAATGACTCTGTGCTGAACCACATATGCACACTCTCACAATTACACATGGACTCTTCCAAGCAAGGCTGTCTTAAGTAATTAAAGGTAATGTGTATCAAGTGTTAATTTCAAAATCACTGTGCTTTTCTAAATGGTGCACAATTATTAGGCAAACAGCACAATTATCATTAAACTATGAGGATGCCCTTCAACCATGAGATTTAACAGTTTATTTTCAGGCCTCCATTTGTTTAATTATGCATATATCTCCATTTACCATATACACAGATGAGTGGGTATTTGCCATGTAATGAAGGTTAGCCAAGTGCATTCAGGGAAGTCTAATATCTGGATTCAGTCTTTCCTTGGGGCCAGTTGCTTATTTATTTTCAGTCTAATAATAGAAATATTATTTTAATGGAAACTTTAGGATCTGGTCATTTGTTATAGCCCATACCTCTCAGGAAGAGAGAAATACCTACAGCTGTATATACTGTAAATTAAGGAGCCTGAGATTTCAGGATGCAACGTAAACCAGACTGCTAAAAAATAAAATTAAAGAATAAAACTATAATTTTTCCATTCTAGAATATTTTACTGTCAGATAGGTTGTCACTGTTTTTCTCAGGTGTTGGGAGAGTGATGGGCAGCCTGAAAGTGTGTGAATGGATGTGTAGACCTGGGACCACTGCTGCTTTCTTCCAGAAGCCTTACTATTTGCTTTCAGCACAAGAGATTATACAGGGATATTTCACAATAAAATTTTAATAAACAACTCTTTGTCAGACTTTATTGAGTGTCTTTAAAAGAAATATTTATTTCAGTGTTTGAACATAATATATAATTAGAAAAATTAAGGGAACAGGCATTATTCCTAATAAGAATTAGAAGCATCTGAGTTTTCAAGTATTTTTAGGTTTTCTGTCACATGGCCTAAAGCATGTATATAAATAGTATTAGAGAGGATTTGCTTGCATAGAATACCTATGCATAAAATATTTTCATATAGTACTACAGGGAATTTAAACCCTGGACTCACTGATAGAGCCCTCAATGACACTCTAAAGTGTACCTTGGAAAACCCATAAGGTTTGTTTAAACACTGCTGATTTCAGGGTTCTATCATGACGGTTGTTGATTCAGTTGGTCTATAGATATGGGTTGAGAATTTCACTATAAGCAAGGTTCCTAGTCTGCCTAATGCTCTCAGTTTATACATTATAGTCAGAAACCCTTGGTCCACAATAAGACATTCTTACTTTTATTCATTACCACTTTTTTCTGAACAACCAGAACATAAAGAATAGAATTTGATCATTATACACTGAACTCTAACTATAATGTGCTTGATTGAAACACTTATCTTGGAAAATGGTTCAAATAAAGAAGAAAAGTGAGGCTTTGGATATAAAAGGCAGCTCATTTTAGACATACATGACAGAAGTATTAAAATAACTTCAAGTGTTGTTTAATTATTGGTACACTAAAATTATGTATTGCAATAATAGCTGTTGCATGCAGTATCATTATTTTAAATTATTGGTGATATGAACACAATTTTATGACCACATAAAAAATAAAATTTCTTCACCAGGAGCTATTAAAAGTAGTACTATCCTATAAATATTTTGGCCTATAATGCAAGTAATTTTCTACCTATTAAACTTTTTCTTGGCCCCAGGTTTGATCAGATGACTATGTACAAAAGATCAAAGGGTGCTGCTTCCAATGCATATGATTCATCACTCAAGTCAAGGTTGATGGTTTTATAACTGTTTGTAGTGCAGACTCAATGCTTTCACACATCTGCAGTGTCTGGTCTTACTGTGCTCGGACCATAGACACTGCTAGCCAACATCACCATTGTTTGTCCTGGGACTATTGCTTGTAGTCTCTGTGTACATGTGTGTTTCCTTTCCTCACCTGGGAAACACTGCTTCTTTAGTTTGTTGCTGTGTATCAATCACAGGCACTTTAAGGAAGGGATCAGATATTTTGTTTTCTTGTTCTTAGGACCATCTGGAGTGTATCAAAGTGTCTGATTCAATTCAAGATATCAGATATTGAAGACATACCAGATTTAGCCATTGTGTGTTTCAAACAAATTATAAGCTCCAGTAGGCAGCCCTAGGCCATTGTTTACCTGATCTGATTTGCTACAAGCAGTGGATTTTAAAGTAGGACAACATGTGTACAAACATTCTAGCATCCTGAAAACCAGGCATAGGGGTATGCCTGGTTTGCTCCCAACCCTTATACTTAACTACTGACCATGCTTTCGTATATTGCACGTTCAGGGCTGCAATAACACGTTGGAAATATATTTATATTCATATTTTCAAAATTAACTGGAGATTTGTTGAAACATTGCAATTATAATAATAACAATGTGACAGGAAATATGATTTTTCTTGACCATTTCATTCCCTTCAGGGCCTAGGAAAACACCAAAATATAGACAGATATCCACAGGCTATTAATTTGGCATATATAAGTGGGCATTAAAATAAGAATCTCTAATAAGTTGTAAGAATCTCTATTAATTCTTGATTATTTTCCCAATCTTTAGAGACATATTAAATATATTATCTAGTTCATTTTCATAATAATTCTACAAATGACTTTCTATAGGTATCTAATAGATTTCGGAATCCAGTTATGAAAGGTTAAATCACTTGCCTAGAGTCATGACCAATTAAAAGGAAAATTTGGGATTTAGGACAGAGTTGAACGTCAAAGTTCAGTTTTTTTACCCTTCTACTGAGTGAAACATATAATTGAGTAATTATCTTTAAATATACATATATGTAACAAAAATAATTTTAAAAGTAGAAGTCATGTATTTGAAAATGATCAAGTAGGTGTTATATAGGAGGATTTAAAGAGAGTAAAGGGAAGAGAAAGATGTAAATATTCTGTATAAGTGGCATGTACACATGGGTGTGTTGTATGTTTGTGTGTGTGTGATATGTGATATATAGGTAGATGTGTCATATAGTGTATGTGTGGAGGTCTGAAGACAACTTTGGGAGTCAAGTCAGCTCTTTCGTTCTGATTTCTGGGGCATATGCAGAACATCAGGCTTGTGCAGCAAGGAGTCTACCTAAAATATCTAACAGGTACTTGAATAGGCAATATTCTTACTCTTTATTATACCTTCACTTTTAGCCACTTAAATATATTTCTTTCTAATTACATGGGGTGCTGCTGACCAAAACCTTCTTAATATGAAAATTAGAACAATTAGGTAAAAACTGTTTACCTTGATCTCTATGGTACATGTGTGCATGTATGTAGTTTATAACACCTCTATAATTCCAGCAACATTATATAAAAGGGAACAATACTCTTCACTTCCAAAGGTATTTTTCTGCTTCTTTTGTCTGAGATGGCCTACTGATTTTAGGTTTATTCTTTGTAAAAGCAATAGCTATTTCTTTCTTGGATGTGTGCCTTTTTCATATTAATGGCTGAGATCCAGTTTGGGTATGTGAATAGTACCACTCAGGTATCACTTCCAATTATATCACAGGTTTGATTGATTTTTCAGAATTTCAACCCTATCTAAAAATTATCAGCCTACATGATGTACTCTTTCTTCCATTTATACTTTCTACAAGTACGTGCAGTTTAACATCCCAAATTCAGTTCATGCTTGCTATTTTCATTTCCTAAGTCAAAGAACATCACGTTTACTCTGACTAAAAGCAACAGAATCATCTCTTTCATTCTTTCATTCAAGATGTATTTTTTCTTTAAATTTTTATACAATACTAAGCTATATTATCTCTCTTAAAAATGCAAAAATGAAAAAAAAATAAAAATTGAGACAAATTAGCCAAAAAATAACCCACCAAAAATAACAACAACAAAGCAAACAAACAAACAAAAAAAACAGAGTTTATTTTGAGTTGATCAATAACCCCTGACCATGGGCCTGGACTGAGGTTGAAATGCTTAGTGATACTCCCTTGCAGAAGATATCAACTGTAAACAACTTTGTGGTCTGCATTAGAGCCCCAGATATGTTCTCCATCTCAGTGCTGGAACCCTGTCTGGCCTGAACATGTGCGGGTCATGTGCATAATGCTACAATCTCCCCCAGTGAGCATGTGAATCAGCAGTATTTTGTCAGGAAGACTAACTATAGAATGGAGGAAAATTATCAATTAAGTATTCATAGAGTTAGCATAGTGAGCATAGTAAAAATTGACTTTTAGAGATGTAAAAATAGTTCAGTAAAGATCCTCACTACATTCAAGACTACATCTGACAACCTTAACTCAGACTCGGTGACAACACTCACTCAAGATAATCAAAGTCCTAGAACTCCATGATGTCCACTAGACAGTATCTAAACAAAGACCAAGGGCAATGTTCTGCACTTCTGGAGAGATGCCACTTTTTTCTGTCCTGTGACTAGAGAGTCTCCAACAGAATCCTGAATCTCAGCAAAGAGACTTCTAATAGAGACTGGACCTGACATTCAGCTAAGACATAGAAGATAGGCTTAGGACCATAGTAAAGAATTTAGAGTATGAACCTTGTACCTTAGCATAATAAAATATAAATTTTGGTATACTAACTGCATGTATCTACCTTCTTGCTTATGACAAGATTTTATATATATATTTTACAAGACAAAGCCAACTGAACCGAAACAAATAATACAAATAAAACAAAATAACAATTAAATTTGTGTTATATAACCAATCAGAGTTTTCAAAAGATGAAACACAAATTGCTGAGAAACACTTAAAGTTGAAATACCTTAGCCATTAGGGAAATTAAAATAAAAACTACTTTGGAATTTCAACTTATCTAATTCAGTATTGTGAAGATTTGTAAAAGAAATGACAGTAAATGTTGGTGAGGATATAAATTATCTATTCCTGGCGGGAGTGCAAACTTGTACAGTCACTATGAGAATAACTGTGGTGGTTCCACAGAAATGAAATACTTCTACTTCAAGATCCAGCTATGCCACTCTTGTGTACAGTCCCAAGTGATTCCATATACATCTACAATGACACTTGCTTGTCCAGGTTCATTACTGTTCTACTCATAACAGGCAGAAACTAGAAGCAGTATAAATGTCCAATTGATGAATAGAAAATAAAATGTGGTAGATTCATGTTTTAATATTTTATATTACTAAGTATAGATATTTATAATCTATCTCTCTCTTTTAATTTTCATGATCACTTACTTTGCTAAGGATTTTTATCATAATTCAGTGAACTAATATATCTTCTTTCAGGCTGTTATGCCTGTAACTTTTTCCCACAGTGCACAGATTTGGTTCCATCTTGTGGATTTCATCTACCTCTAACTTTACTATTACTCTTTTATTTTCTTATTTTATTTCCTCTTCCCTCTTTCCCCAGAAAATGGCTTGCACTACTATTGAAGTATTGAAGAATTTCTTCATATGTGTGTATATATCTTTGTGCTTTATTTTTCTTTATATACCTGCTATTAATTCTCAGTCATTCTTTAATTTATGTCAACTATTACTTCCTTAGTACAAACCTTCTTTTAATGTGTCATATTGAATTAATCATGATACTCTAGCAATTTTTACATATACTATTAATGATAAGGCAGTATCTTTGAGTCATATACCTTAAGCTTAGACTCCATAAAAATTTCTCTTATTTTACTTTTCAAAGGCCGATGGAAGAGTCAAAATATATATTTGATATTTAATTACTATTGGTCTTTTATTTTAAAGTGTTTCCATACTAATTATAACTCACCTTACTCACTGTTGACTCTGAAGATCATGGGAGAAAAGAATAGTCTTAGAAGACACAGTCAACCTGAATAATTCCATACAGAGTAATTTAGGGGTAAACACTTTCAAATCTGTGCCATGTTATTGTTTTGTTAAAAGTTAGAAATATTGTTTTTTTTCTGGAAAACATAGAATGATATCTCTTTCACAAGTTTGGATCATTGTGTCCCACCTCATAATTAAATTTTCTGTCTTTGCCTATCATTATTCATTTAAATTAATCAATGGTAGTTTATAGAACTATGTTCTTTGGTTCATACTGAGTTTTCCTAAAACTCTCCTAGGCAGAAATTCTCATTTTTGTCTGCATTTCAAGTTTAACATCGTTGTTATTTTTATTCTAATGTTAAAGAAGGCCTATTCCATAAAGTATCCTTGAAGTTGCATTACAATTTGACTAGCAATTCCTAAAAACATGCGTCTGTAACATTTCTTGAGCATTAAACATTTCTGGCAAATGATGCTTTATTTTTCTCGGTTTCTCTGGGTAACATATCAGGCAGTGCCTATCATGAGTCCAAACCCTGTCATCCCCAACATACCTGAATTATTTCAGACACAAAGCATGGAAATAACTTATAGCTGTGTTTGTAGAAAGAGGAGGCAGAAGTCTAAAAAAAGGACCTTATTATATTTTAAAATGCTCTTTAGTAATGTGCACCAATAATTTAATTTTAGCAACTGTATTACCTATAGTTAAAATTTTGCTCTTTAAGTATATTTGTTAAGTTAGTTACTTATTTTAAAATATAACAATTCTAAATTTAAAGAGTGAGTAAAGTGTCTGAGGTTTTCTGTCCTGCTCAGTTCCTATAGTGATTAAGTCGCAGAGATATCACACAGAGGTCTACATTAATTATAAACTGCTGGCCCATTAGCTCATGCTTCTTATTAACTCTTATAACTTATAATAGCCCATTATTCTTGTCTATATTAGCCACGTGGCTCGATACCTTATTCGGCGAGGTAGTCACACCTTGCTTCTTCTGTGGCTGGGTCAGGACTGCAGACTAGGACTTCCTTCTTTCCAGAATTCTTCTGTTCTTGTTGACCCACCTCTACTTCCTGTCTGGTTGTGCTGCTTATACTTCCTCCCTGGCCTATCAGCAATTATTTAAAATATAATTGACAGAATACAGACTATTGTCCCACACCAAAATACAGTTACTAAAAATAAATGTATGATCTTAGAAATAGTGGGAAGTACTTCTATTCATCTAATTACTCTTGGTAAAGAAATTTGCCTCTAACAGATTATGTTGTCTTTAAGATGATAAGATGCAAGGCCCATCACATAGTGTCAATCAACATAGTAAATCAGATTATAGCAGACTTATTTTCTGACAAACAGAAGATACATTCCTCATATTATCTTTTGTGATACTGATAATTATAGATTACTAGGTGCTCAAGAAGTTTTTACAAATTATTTCTGTTTTCTGTTATGGAAAACTCTCAGAGGCATTTGTAGTCAAGGTCTCCCTTCAAAGACCTTTTAAATGGTGCTGAGGAAGATTACACCAGGTTGGCCTCTAGAACTATATTTACTCTAGAACTCTATATATCTCTGATTTAGATTTGAGCCTTCTTAAGGGTATTCAGTAGTCTTCTGATCTACCTGTCCTTATTAATGTTACCTCTATTGACAAAATTAAGAAAAAAAATGATTCTAGTAGATGCCAAATTTACAAACTGGCTCACTGATCAAAGTGAAGAAAATTATAGTTTCCCAAAATGAGATTTGAGAGAGTTAGAAATAATGGTTATGTCTTCCACATACTCTATCCATTAATTCACAGAGCAGTTGAAATGTCACCACTGACAGTTTTGACTAAAAGGGCATCTATATCACAGAGTCCAAACTGCTAATTTTATAGTAGACGAAATTGAGGCTCACAAGGTTAAATGACTTGCCTAAATGACTTGCAATGAAAAATATCAAGAAAATATGGTATTGCAAATATATAGTATTTTCGATTATGCATGGCTTTGTGTATGTGTTGGGAGGGTTGTGCTTTATAGGAATGTAAGTTTGCCTTACAGAAGTAGCATATTTTAAGAAATGTGGTAAAAAGTACCTTCTGAAGTTCATCCAAAGAAATAAAATAAAAGCCCAGGAGACAACAAAAAATCATAATGGCATGTACAAAAGAGTGAAAGAAGTTAGAAGCTAATTTATTTCTTGTGGAAATTTCTTTTGTTAACAGAAAAGATGTTGGATCAAAAGTATAACTTCTTGTATCAAAGTATAAGTATTGTCATTAAGACTAACCATTTGGTCTTGCAGAACCAATGGATGTATTGTTCCCTGGGTAAAACAATTTCTCCTACTAGTAGCATATCTTTCATGCTAGTAGTTCTTTGTGTAGAGTTGAGGTCTTATTGTTTCTCTCCCATCCACTATGGTATGTCTTTTGTTATATCCCTGAAGACATACATGCAATTAACAGACTAAACAGGTTTTATTTATGAATATGTATATTTATATTCACAAAACAATGATTAATGAAGAAAAAGGCCATGAATTTGGAAGAGATTAAGGAGTGGTTTCTATGTACGAAAAAGAGGAAAGGGAAGGGAAAAATGGAATTATAGTATGTTCCCAAAAAGAAGGAACAATAAAAGTTCAGCAAAATATATACGTTTTGTGTTGAGGTTATTTTTAAGCACATTCCTCATTTAACAGTTTCATGAGTGATTTAAACAAAATAAATGAGACTGGCAAGGTGAATCAGCAGGTTGTTACTTGCAACCAAATTTCTAGACTTGCATTTGATCCTTAATACTGACACAGTAGAAGGAAATAGCTGAATTCCACAAATTACTCTGTGACTTCCACACACATGCTATGAAAAACATGTTATATGAAATACATGTACAATAAATAAGTAAAGAAAGAGATAAATATCCATTATGTTAAAATGGGAATCTAACATTGTTCATGAGATAACAATGGACCACTGTATCAAGTACAGTCTTTAGACTTGGAGTTCATGTAGATATTCTACACTTTGGGGGATTGAGGAAAAGACTAGAGAGAATGTAAGTATAATCCATCCATTACTGTGCTTTTAAATTTGAATATATAGTGAGCACTGATAACATACCAGTACAAATTTCTTTGGGTGTGTACATGAGGAAATCAAAATCTCTTCATTTGTTTTTGGAACTGTCTAAGGCTTCAACCCAGGAAGACATAAATTCTTTAAGTAAAAACTAGTTAATTTATTTTTCAGGAATTAGCTCCAAAATCTAATCAAACTTGTTTTGGAACCAAATTTTGAAGAACACTGTGGTTAAAAAGAAGCTGCCTCATTTGGTCAGTGAATCTTTGGTGACAGCAGGTTAATATTAGGCGCAATAGTTTAACTCCCCTGCTGGAAATGTATGTCTGGGAGGACAATTCTAGTTATTGCCCCTATCATTCTTGATAGTAAACCTAACTACAGAACTCTTACTTTTATGTATAAAAATTTCTCATAGCTTTTGTTTTATGACCATTTGGAATGAGGACTTGTGGGTATCATTTTGAGTTTTTAGCTGGGAACCATTTAAATATCAGATAAAAAGAGAAAGAGAAAATGTTTCATAGCATATATCTCACATTCAAGTGTCAGATACAAAGAACCACAATAAATCTCACAGGAGTGGCTTTTAGTTCAAGCTTAAAATAAGAACTTAAAAACAAAGAAGGGTGTGGGGAAACTGTTGAACTGTTAGTGACCAGAAGAAGCCCATGGAACCAGAATAAGTGATCGTATGCATGTTTAAACTGTTACCCTTCCCTTTCAACAGAGGATATAATGACTTGAAATCACCCTTTGTGTCTAGTTGATGGAGAAAATGTTAAAACAGAAGTCAATTTTGTAAATCTAAATAATCTTCCAGAAGAACAACATCTCTTCTGGTTTTCAGTGCTCTTACATGTCCAGGCCCTTAAAGTAACCCTTATGCTATAGAGTTGTATTTTGGTGTGACATAGTTCCCCACATACCATACACCTCTCAATTTTCTGTCATTCTTCATCCTTTCATTTTATATTGAAAATAATGTCTATAATTTCATGTGTATTTTCATTTGCAGAAGTCCATTTTTAGATAAAGAGCAAGGATATTAATTGTTTAGGTGTGTGATCCTTTCAGCATGCAGAGCACTAATGAGAGGAAGGGTAAGCCCACAGGAAAGCATGTCTTCACAGCACACCCCAGGGGCTACAGCGCATGCTGAGTGCTCAGGATCCTGCAAAGGCTTTGTATGGCTCAAAGGAGACTGCCTGCTTTCTGACCTCCTCTCCCACAAAGCTATGAATCGGAAATGTTCTGCACTGTCTTTACAAGATCAGTATTGACTGCCCTTCCAGCCCTGCCCCTGCCTGCCTGCTGCAGGTAATGGCTCACCCATGCAATTACATTCTTTTGTCTTTTCAGAGTTCAAAATAAATTATTTCAACCTCTTTTCAGGGGCATTTGAAGCCAAAGTTATTTTTAGGAGAAATAATTTTTTTTCTTGTAAGATGCAGCAGTTATTGCTCCTCAGGCACCTGAGAGAAAAAAATGAAAGGCACTTCGAATCTTCTGAAAGCCAAATTCTGATGTTTAGTGAGAGATCAAAGAGAAAGTCTGAAAGAGGGGAAGTGGAGGACATGCCAGGATGTGAAACACAATTCCTTTTGAAGAAGATGCTGTTACATTTCTCATCTTTGAACTCGGAAACTTACTTCACAAGAATGAATTGAAGCCCGTGCGCTTGTCAAGCTAGTAACCAGGTAACTTCAGCAATATGCACCACCTTACAAGCTAGAAAGCAGGCTACATTCTTGAATAAAATTAAAGCAGGCCCAATGAGAGTTATACTTGTAAACAATCTGAATACTATTTAAAAACCTTTCTTCCACGTACAGATTAAAAATTCCACCTGTTAGGGGTGGGCATCTTAGTGATTGTTTTTGCTCTTGTACAGTGTTAATGGCATAGTAATATTACGAAACAGAGGTCCATCAGCATGCTTGACTACCAAATACTATGGGAGATCGGAGAAATAACTGTGTTCCTTTTTGCTGAAGTTCACATTTTATAGAGGCTAATAAAGTAAAATGCTAACAGGATAAAAGTTGATTTTGAAAGACTGTCTATTGCAAGGTCTTAACAAAGGGTTTGTTGTTTAGATTTTTTGCATCAAGATGACTTCTCTGTTGAATAACTTCATTTTCAGTGTTATGCAGACAAGGCTGTAAAACATTTATTTAAATACCTAGAGAGATCCAACTCAGATTATATAAAGCTCCATAGTCAATTACCTACAAGTGTGCTTTTCATTTAATAGATGTCCTGCTTACGAAGGGTTGCTTGTAGTACCACAAAGATCATGCTGTTCACATTGAAGGAAACTAGTGTTTCTCATCCTTTCTGGTATTAAGAGGTGACTATAACACCACAGACACAGAAATCTACCAAAGAAGTTTATTTATGGACATGTTCCATTTCTCATCATCCAGACATAACTACTATAAAGTCTTTAACATTTATTTTTCAGTCTCAGTTATATCATGATCATTTCTGAACTTTACCCTACATGAAACAATAGATGCTAGAAATTCATCAGATTTAGTATCTTGACTTCAAAATTTCAAAACAATCAGCATGAGGTCCAAGATTTCACTCTACTGTTTTGTCATATGGAAGCATGAAAAAGGGCATGGAAAGAAATTTCACACCCACTCAGAATTGAGTATAATAAAAGGTTATTTATTTATGGGTAGACCCAGAGATCACAATCTTCTGCTGTAATGGGGAACAGCAACCTAATACCACAGCCAGAAGAGAGGCTGGATGTGTGATTTACATGGGCATATACTGTATAAGAGGCTACATCAAAGTGGGCGGGTAATTGAAAGGCTACTGGCAGTAGAATTTCCTTCAGCAAGAGCATAAATAACCATTAGAACCAGGAAGTATTGCAATGTTTTATACCTCCCTCTCAAACCTTGTCTTCAAATATATGCATTTCTAGCTGTTATGTGCATAATGATTTTGTTCTCTGTTTTCTGTGCAACATTGTCAATGCAATATACATCCATGTGATTTTCTTTTAATATTTTAAATATTTGAAGAAAATATCAGGATTCTATACTATGTTACTTATAAAATATTGTTAGGAAAATGATATTCTCATTGCATTTTAAGTACTTCAAAATTTTTTTTAGCTTTTTGAGACATAGGTTCTCTGTGTAACATTTCTGGCTATCTTGGAACTCTCTTTGTATACCTCAAATTCACAGTCCTCTGTCCCTTCCCTTACCCCAGTTCAGGGATTAGAGGCTAATTCAGAGTTTTTCTGAGTGATGCTAATAATTTTAGCATACTGTGAAATATTTAAGATAAGACTTATTTAGGTGTCAATGAAATTTGATGTCTCATAACAAATTCAACAATATTGCCTATAAAACAATTTTTTTAAAGTATAGTAATAATTTTGATGTATAACTGACTTTTTTATTAGTGGAATAGTATTATAACTATCAAAGTAAATGTAAATTGGTTATTTTCTGAAGAAACCTGAGAGGTTTGAATTCTCTCTGTTTACTTTTATTATCTATTTCCTATTACATTTGGTTTCAGTTATGCTCAGAAATCAAGCTCAGTTTCAGAAGATCAGTTCTACTCCTGGAGGTATTCAAAGTCATACGCTATAATTCTGCATGCAAGAGAACAGACAGTTCAATAATGCTTTGGTTAGTGATGGTATTATGGATATTGTTGACTAGCTTTATAGATGACTAATTTGTATGAGATCTCAAATCACTGTACCTCACATATTTTGTTTGAGTGTTTAACAATATAAGATTAATGTGGTCTATCCTATCAAAGTCATTTGAAAACACTTACTAAGGGGCAAGAGATATAGCTCAGTAGTTAAAAACACATGCCATTCTTCCAGAGGACCTAAGTTTGGTTCTAAGAACTCAAGTGTCAGAGCCCACAGAAGTGAATCCATTCCACCTTGCCTAAAATGTCAGAGTTCAGACCCATTCTTGTTCCTTCACGAAGGTTTGAACTAAGATATGGCTACCAACTAAATGTTTTGACAGAGGGTTTGGTTTCTTGATAATTTTTGGTATTAAGAAAGTAATTAATTTGTTTGTTATTTGTATCTTGGTAAAGAAGTCTTTTCTTTTCCCCTGCAGTTTGGGTTAGACTAGAGAAAGACCATGAGAAATAAACACGAGGCAAATCTCAGTATTTACTGGATGCCCTGTCAACTCTGTATGTTATCTCTTTTCTATTTTTTTTTTTTTTTTAGGAAAGGAAGGATTTATTCGGCTTATGCATTCCAATTTCATTCCATCAGAAAATCAAGACAGGGGCTCAATATGGGAGCCTGGAGGCAGGAGGTAAGGCAGGAATCATGAAAGAATGCTTCTTACTGGCTTAATCCCCAAGGATTGCTCAGCCCACATTCACATACACTGGGGACCATTTGCCCAGGGGTACCACCATCCCCGGTGAGCTGGGCCCTCCCACACCAATAATTAATTTTTAGAAATGACCAAGAGATGTGCTCACAGGCTAACTTGATAGAGAGATAGTCTCACTTGTGGTTCTTTTCTCCCAGATGATTCAGGCTTTTGTTAAATTCACCAAAAATTAGACAGCACAACAGATTCTTTGTCAGCTTCACACACAAATACATCGCTACTAAATCATAACCTCTCCTTTCCTGTTTATCCCCAAGAACTCATTGTTAATATTGCAATATAAAACAAAGTAGAAATTTAAGAGCCCCACACTCTTTTAAAAATTCAAACACTCTAAGAAGTTAAATGTCTTCAAGAAAGATCAGGTCTTATGAGTCAAGACCTTATGTTGCAGTTTGAATAACCATTTTGCGCTTACTGTCTTTCTTTTGGAATCAATTAGATTTTACTATTGACTCAGAAGTTATTTAATCTTTTTTTCTAACATGTTTATTGTTGTGATACTTTAGAGATCACTTATTCCATTATTCTTGCCACATATTATAAGAAAGGATAAAGAAAGCTGAGTCTCAGAAAAATCCATTTCAATGTAAGCTCGGGGAAGTAGACATTTTCTTTTGCTTAGATAATAATGCATAAAAATTAAACCAGTTTATGATTTTTATTTTATTTTCATTAATTTGTTGCCTCATCGGAGAAAGGCAATGATGCAGATGGAATGTCTCAGTCTGTACTAATATTTCTAAATTTGTTTCCACTGATTTGTCATACATATTAGCACCCCTTACTCTGTTTTCTCATGAACATCAATAACTAGAATTTCATAATTTGGGGCCCTAAAATTGAATTTGTGTGAAACAATATTTCAATTTTCTTTTTAAACTGTACCAATTTTTGTAATGATTCTATGAATTTTGTTACATGTATTCTCAAGATTATTGGCTCACTAACAAAAGAACAATTTGGGAAAATAATTTCAAAAGCACTACAGACAGTTCATATCCTAACATTGAATTCTTTCCCATCTCATGTTGCAGAAGTAGTATTTGAGATGACAAGCTCTCATTTGAAGTAGGAACTTCTGGGTTTATAAGATAAAGTACTATTCTCTTTGTACTTATAATTTAAAGCATGGATCCCATTCCATTTGTCCTGTAACTTATTATTCGTGGAATTCTTTGAGTCTGGGAATTTTAACTCAGGACGTGTTCCTTCATTATTTTAGAATTTCTACCTTTTTAAATCTTCTTTCTTACACTGAATTATTTACATTAAATTTCTTTCTACTTGCATTTAATTTTTATTTCATACTCTTCACCCCAGTGCTAATATCTTCCTTGTTCTCGGACTGATGATTATCTTGCATATCATCATAGAACATTCATCTGGCGATGGATGGAGATAGAGACAGAGACCCACACTGGAGCACCGGACTGAGCTCCCAATGTTCCAAGGAGGAGCAGAAGGAGGGAGAATATGAGCAAAGAAGTCAGGACCACAAGGGGTGCACCCACCCACGGAGACAGTGGGGCTGATCCATTGGGAGCTCACCAAGGACAGCTGGACTGTGACTGAAAAAGCATGGGATAAAACCGGACTCTCTGAATTTGGCGGACAATGAGGGCTGCTGAGAAGCCAGGGACAATGGCACTGGGTTTTGATCCTACTTCATGTTCTGGCTATGTGGGAGCCTAGCCAGTTTGGATGTTCACCTTCCTAGACCAGGATTGAGGGGGGAGGACTTTGGACTTTCCACAGGGCAGGGAACCCTGACTGCTCTTCAGTCTGGAGAGGGAGGGGGAAGAGTGGGGGGAGGGGGGGAAGAATAGGAGGAAGGGGAGGGAAATGGGAGGCAAGGAGGAGGGAGAAATTTCTTTTTTTTCCAATTAAAAAAAAAGACAATGGAATAAAATATTAAACTAGCCAGTCAATATTAAGTCTAGAAATGGGAAGAGATTCAATCTGAGTTAAGACTGAAACAGACAAGAAGATTTAAGAAAACTAACTACCAGACTGTGAGGAACACATTGGCAGCATTCTATAAAACCCCAAAGATTTAAAAATAAGAAAAACGAATATTCTGAAATCTTTAAATTATTTTTAGGAATTTATTCTACACACATACTGACTCATAAAATTCATTTACATAAGACCATTTGGCAGAATTGCTTGTACTATCAAGTATTGGACATAATTTGGATATATACCACAACAGTATCAATTAATATAATATGCAAATTTACTTATTTTAACAGTATATAACCATTAAATGTATCTTGGGACATAGTCATAGTTTAATATACATTATTTAGTGAAACAAAGGAGGGTCATAAACACATACAGTAAAATACAGTTTTTAAAAGAACACAGAAAAAGCAAAGCTAATTTTTCATAAAAAAAAAATCACACAAAATTTTCTCTTTTGAATTACTTATGGGCATCAGAAGATCTATTTCTTTTTTTAATCCTTACCCCCTGCAAGCACAGACAAATGTATCAGACAGTACCTTTGAGACAGATTACACCTCAGACAAGGAGATTAGGCATGGAAGAATAATCTGATGGACCCTGCAGATAAATAAGACACCACAGGTGTAAATTGAAAAGTGAGCACTTGAATAAATAGTAAAGGGTAAGTGCTGTGAGTATTGGAGTAAAACTGTAAATAAAATTTTAGATATGGGGCAGAAAGAAAATAATCAATTGTCTATAAAATTACCTAGAAATATTTTAAAGGGCAGAGGATCTCAGATGGAGCAAGAGCAAGCACAAACATTTTTAGAATTGTAAATATTTTAAACTCCCCACTCCCTCTGTCACACTGGAGGCACAGACACCACCTTCTCTAAGCTGTGCCAAGACTCAGGGAAATAAAGTGTGGTCCAGCCCATGTTCCCAGACAGTCCGAAATGTGGGTGATATTGTCTTTGAGCTGCATACTATGATTACCATTGATAAATAAAAAAACTTCTTTGGGCCTATAGCAAGCTATAGGGGAACAATGCTAGAAAGGAAACTAAATTGAATGCTGGGAAAGAGAAGACAGAGTCAGAGAGAAGCCATGTAGCCCTGTCAGAGAAACATGCTGGGAAATTTAGTTGGTAAGCCACAGCCACATGGCTCTACACAGATTATTAGAAATTGGTTATACTAATATGTAACAGATAGCCAATAAGAAGCTAGAGCTAATGGGCCAAACAGTGATTCAATTAATATAGTTTCTCTGTGATTATTTTGGGGTTAAGTGACCCCTTTCCTCCAACATAATGACGACTAATGTGGTAGAATAAAATCTACATAAAACCCGAAAAACCTTGAAAAAGAATCCTAGACACAAAATAACAGAGTTAAGCACGGCTCCTTGGTAGCCAGCATTTTGCTGGCAGCATGCTGTGGCTCCTTTAAGAGAGGTTTTCCTGATTTAGTAGTAGCAAGAAATAAGCAGCAGTTTTAAAATGCTGGCTTTCTGAGTCATGAGGCTAACGTGAACTCAGAATTCTTCTGGATGACCGTCTATGGAGCATTTGAGTAGGGTTTGTGGGCTTGTACACCTGCTTGGGAAAGTAGCTGAGACCATGCCCGCAGCTCAGTGCCCCCTGCCTGCGCAGGTAGCAGGATCAGGACTGCGAGTTCACAGGCAGGAAAATGTGGCAGATTTCTGATGCCATACAAAGAGATATTTCCGGGCTGCACAATGATCTGCATAGCATATTTATCTGTTATTCAGATAAAAAGGGTTTCTGTGCTGTATGCTCATTCTTAGAGTTAAAGAGATAAGTGTGGTTCTTACTGGACAGTCCCAGAGCTGGCAGTAATTGTACCTCCACCATTTTGAAAGTGGAGAGAGGCAGAGCCAGCTTCCATAGTAGCTACAAATTATTTTAAAAGCTCTTTAAGACAGTAAATAGTTACATATACACAATAGGACAGATTCAGACATAAAAGACCTCTAAATGAGTCACAGTGTTAAATAAATGTACAGTGGCTTAAGAGAAAAAAGAAAAAGAGTATAGAAAGTTATAAAAGGAAATAAATGGTTCATAAAAAGTTAGAACAAAGTCTTTAAAGACACAGAGTATTGACTGTCATAGATTAAAAGGAGTAAAGAAAACAAGTCATATAAAGATGGAAAATTCACAGAGAGTCTGGATTGTGTATATTCTTTGTGATTTCTTTGAATTTTTTGACTGTGAAGGAGCTAAGTATCTGTTACATTTCATTATATTGGATGCTAAGCTAAACCAGCACGTATATTATAAAGGTATCCAGACTTTAGACTTTGGGTCTAAGGATATGTTATTTTGGAAAAGAGGTTCTTCTTTTGTTTTCACAGAGGATGAGAACCCTTGGAATCCTTCCAGACTAATGTGGTTTGATGGACCAAAACCTTCTGAAAGGTCACTTTGAACACCCCTCAAAAGTGTTACTTCACCAAACTGCTGACTGAGATAAACCTAACACATAGTATGCACCATAAAAGACCTGATTAATAGCACTCCAATCAGCAGTAAGTAGTATATAAAAAAACTATGCCTAAATTCCCAAATATTGTTTATAAATGTTTCTTTACATTTAAAGGGGGATATGCTATACAGATTTGCATTGGTATGGATCTTGGCTTATTAATATAAATTTAAGGTCAGTTGTGTTATACTACGCATATGTATTTCTGTTCTTGGTTAAGGTATTGTGTTTGTACAGCTCATTTAAACATTTAATGTATAATTTACAAATATAGGTTAATAGATAATCATCTAAAATAGTCAAAATTATAGGCATGTTAGGTTGTCTAGATATAAAGAGATGTTTCAATTAGATAGGTATTCTTCAAATCTTTTAGAGACCTTCAGAATATGGCATTTAGAATGCTCTAAGAATTTAGGACTTTTCATGACAGTGAGACACATCTGCTCCTGGCAGCACCAATTACTTCAAGAAGAAGATATGCATCAAAAAGGTTCCTTATGGAATTTGCTAGCCATTTGGGCAAGAAACTGCTCTTGCCTGTTCTGCTTGATGAACTGGACATGCAGGACCTGCAGAGAAATGACTGCTGAACTTGCCTAAAGGTGAGAGCATCCTTCTGGTTTTCTCTTTCATGAAAGAGTCTGCCAGACATTCTGCAGGACACAGAAGAAAGTGACTGACAAACTGCCAATATAGGTGGAATTGTCTTTGAAATTTGCAGCTGTGTGGAAAAGTCTTCCAGATGCTATGGGCCTGTATGCTGAAGATGGGTACCCCAATGATACAGAAGAATTTTGGGTGTCCAGGCAGAGAAACGTCTCTGCCAATTCTAGAGTTTTGGAAGTTGCTTACAATGTATTTCTATTTATTTAGTTGATATTATATCCTTCTGGATTCTTTGATGGAGTTAAATAATATATACCTATAGCTATAGTTTTCCTTAGCTATGATAAAAGATAAAGTAGATCTAAATATTGCAACTATAACTCTTGCTTGATACCTGTTTTGTTCCTATGTTAAAGTTAAAAGCCTTTCTTTTATTTAAAGAGAGAAAGGGAGGTGATGTGGGATTCCCCTCTGTATGCTGTGAGTATGAATGTTTAATAAATAAAGAAACTGCTTTGGACATATAGCAGGGCAAAACTTAGGTAGTTGGGAAAAACTAAACTAAATTCTGAGAGAAAGGAGGCAAAGTCAGGGAGAAATCATTTAACACCCACCGGAGACAGATGTCAGAACTTTAGCCAGTAAGCCACAGTCAAATGTCAATACACAGATTAACAGAAATGTGTTAAGTTAATATATAATAGCCAATAATAAGCTAGAGCTAATGGGACAAACAGTACTTTAATTAACACAGTTTCTGTGTGAATTTTTTGGCTGAGCAGCCAGGGATCAGCAAGCAGCTCTCTCCCACTACAAAGGAACAATATCTGAAATGGGAGAAAGGGGGACCATGAAGAATAAAGTGAAGTAATTCTATTTTAATTAAAATTATTTTAAGAAAATAAAAGACAATGTATACAGCAAAGAACTCTGTCTCTTTGTTGAAACATGTAACATTGGAAGATACATGTTTGAATTCACAAGTACTATACATATCTGCATATAATACACAAACTATCTTTCTATGTATTATATGTTTTAATTTTAAAGAACATTTTGGTGCAAAGAAGAAAGAAGCTGGACTGTGCTAATGGATCTCATCTATTGACGACCATGCTGATGAATTACAAAGGATTTCTCTTCAGAAAGTCAGATGTCTCAATCTCTCTAAGCTGAATAACAAACTCCCATATGTTGGTGGCTTATGGACAACATTAATTTCTCACTTTTTTGGGGGATGGTGAATTTAATACGTATACACATTTAATTGTTGGTGAATTACTTTTCCTTATTTACTGTTTCTGCTTTTCGCATTCTTTCATGTCAGAAAAGAGTAAATAAGTTTATAGGAGACCCTTTCTATTGACCTTTTAGAAAGACTCCAGTTATTTAATCACCATATAAGTTATTAGCATATGTGTGATGAAGAAATCATTCAGATCGTTAGTGCCAAATAGACAAAAGAAAGTAAAATGAAATATTTCACAGATGAAAGGCACTAAAAGTTACCTCAAAATTTTGTACACACACATGTTTTCAATACAGAGAAAAATGACTCTTAAAGAAACAATATTTGAGATTGTCAGTCACCAGAACTTAACAAATACTCTGTACAATGATGCAAAAGGACACAGGACATTTTAACTAGAATTTCCTTTCCTGTCTGCCAGTTCTAAAATATTAACTCTGAGGCTTAATATTAATTGCAGATTGTTTGGTCAATTTCTCAGGCTTATTACTAACTAGCTTTTACATCTTAATTTTTTTGAGATTTATGTTGGGGATAAGCATCCTATACCTCTCAAGGTTCAGAAGGATTACTATAGCAGGTGAATACTGGCTAAAGATATCTGAAGGTAAATAAAATAAATTATCTCATGTAAGTCTTTTTGTCATGTCTCACTTATTTTTCTTTGCTTTTTCCATTGCTTAATTGATGCTTCCCTTTTCATACCTCGTACTGTTGTGCCCCTTCCCACAGGGTTTCCAATTTTTATACCCAATACATAGTTAACAAGCATGTTTTTCACATAATTACAAAAACCTGGTGGACCTGGCAAGAAGGTGCCTTGTTTCTCAGCAGGGGCATGGCTGTGAAGCCTCCCAACAGATACCAGGAAGATTAATTATGTATTAATACAGAATTTGAAGTTTATATGCACTGATTACATATCTTAAATAAAACTCATTAAACTAGTTTGTGATTAATAATTGGAGAAACTAGTTGAACTAGCTGTGATTAATAATTGGAGAAAAATACAGTAGTGCTGTTGCACTTTCTGAGCACCTCCACTTTCTTCCCCAGCAGCAGAAAGCACAGTGTTGGTAACCATAGTGACCCACGGGTCTAGGAGGAAAACAAAAGTGTATGAGTTGCATCAGGTATAGCTAGCTGAATTAAAGAGAATTCTTTGGAGACTTTTTACTTCCAGTTCCAGCCTGGTGTCTTCCAGCACCAAGATGAGAATTAATTTCTTTCTTTTGGGCTGGTTTAGTGACTCAAGCCCTTTTCCTGTATTTCTAGATGTAAATGCATAACAGACAATTTACTGGGCTATGATCTTATGCTTATTGAAACCAAGGTGAAGAGTGAATACGGAATATTAATAGTGTGTTAGGATAGAGAAAAGGACCAAACTGATTACGCTTTCCTGAGTCTGCTGCTAGAGCAGACATACTGTCTCTCAGCTCAATACCACCTTCTTAGTGGTCATTTCTTGTCAATTAGTCTTGTCAATAAGAATAGTTGTGGGGGATTGGTTTATGTTGACTTGATTATTAGAACACAGGTTTGACTGAGTAAATATTTTCACACCAGGGCTGCACAGTATGGAGAAAGATATCCTATTGCCTGTACAGAAAAAAAAATCAGTTTAAAGAATGATTTATACACTGTTGGGATACTTTGGAAAGAATCCCATTATGGAAAGGAGAAACACCATGATTTCACAAGTCACAGTTGACAGTGACTATCCAAAAAACAAATGTTTCCAAAGCTCTGCAAATCAAGTTCTCCACTGGATTGTACTTCTGTAGATCAGTCCATGCACCAATCAGTTGTACTTTTACTGTATGATATGTGGTGGCTCTCATCATAAATCAACCTATTTCTATGCACTGCCATGTTATTGTGGCTTTACCACACATCTTGCTTCTTTGGTGTATCTCTTGACTGTGCCTTCTTTCTCCCTGTATTCACTTTGGCTTTCCTGCCTAACTATATTCTGCCCTGCCATTGGTCAAAACAGCCATGTTCATCAACCAATAAAAGCAGCACACAGTCACAGCATACATGAGGATATCGCACATCAAGACAGAGACACACAATCATAATATAAAGTAGCAAAATGGAGTAGGAGGTGAATTATATTATAGCAGAAAAGATTTATTTATTTAATAGTTTAACCATAACTTTTTAAAGAATTGAGAGCAACAAAAATGAGAAAATAGGTTAATGGGTTAAAAAAAAATTTTAAATGCAACAGACAGGAAATACAAAGGCAAAAGGTACAGATATTCCCTTAAGTGTTTGAAAATCTAGGGAAATTAGATAAAAACATGGACTGGAAAATCACAAGTGAGTATCAAAATCATTTAAAAGTATAGTTTATATGTCTAGAAAGAAGATAATATTAGAGTGTCATAAAATAATTAAACCTGTTAGAAGCAATGACACTATAAGCTAGGGGAAGAAAAAATGCAATAAATGATAAGCATTATAAGCAGTTGATTTAATCAAACTGTACTAAATCTCTTGGAATGCAAAGGAATAAGTAAGTGAAATACAAAGATTATAAGTGAGGTTAAAAAAATAAAGAACAATTGAAATAAAAAGAAGAAAAACCAGAACTAAAAAAGTAAATAAATCAATAAAATATAAAATATATGTTGTCTCTAAAAAGTCATTTAAAAAAGCTAAGAGAAACTGTGTGGATAAATTTATATTCAGTTTGTACAATCAAACTTAATGGTGAACTATCTACATTCAGAAAAAGTAGCTTTGAGAACAAGGAAAAGTGACAACAAGAAGATTTTATTATTTGATAACAAAGTCAACAAATGGTCAACAAAGAAATCCTACATTTACATTTATTTGTACCCCAAACAGTGCTAATACATAAATGGAATTAGTAAATGTGTAAAAAATCAAGAACTCCACTAATAAAGGTCAGATGTCTTGTCAGCTTTCAGCAATCAATAAAGTGCTCAGAAAAGCAAAAATAAAGGCAAATTAAAAATCATTGTAACTATACAAATACCATTTAAAATAGTCTATAAAACTGAATATAATGTAGAAGAGTCAGCTCATAATCAATAGAAATATAATCACAATAAACTGTATTGTGTACCCAAATAATTTATCAAGGTGTCAGTCCAAACCATAAAAAGTATGTGCACAAGCTACATCATAATAAAACTAGAAATGAAGAATGTGGAAAATCCCTAATATCAATAAATTAAAAAAATGTTTCAATTGGTAGATTCAAGAGAAATAAGAAAAATAAAACATTTTTGTGCTCTTTAGAAACTGTGCTAAATTTAGAGGAATGTGTTACATTGCATATATACAATGAAAAATTAAATTTCTAAACAATAACATAAGTTCTTGCCTTGAGAAACAAAAGAAATTTAAGTAAAAGAACATACAAGAAAAATGAAAAAAAATAGAGCAAAAATGACTAAAAGTAGAAAACCAATAAAAACATATAGGTTCTTCTTTATTACTTTTTGTTTGAAAGATTACAATATAATTATATCATTTCCCCTTCCCTTTCCTCCTCTAAACTCCATCCATGTATCTCCCTGTGCTCTCTTTCAAATGTCATTTATTGTTACTAGCATATATGAATGTAGTGTATGTATATATACAAATATTCCAAAATATAGTATGTATTAGTCCATATAATGCTACTTGCATGTATGTTTTCAAGGCTGATCATTTAGTGTTGGATAATCAATTGGTATCTTCTTCCCTGAGAGGACCTTTTGCCTTCACTGTTAAGCATTTTTAGTTGCCTCTATTTATCTATGTAGGACTGAGTACTCAGAGGCTTTCTCCCTGTTCATATTGACATGTCTATTGCTGTTGTTCTTTTTCATTTTATGTTTAGAGAGTTATAGTGGTGACATTTATGAGTGTAGCTTCTGACCTTTCTAGGAAATGTATTCTCATAGACAGCTCTCTAAACCTCTGACTCAGATTGTTTCTACCCACTTTTCCACAATATGCCTCAAGCCTTAGATATGTTGATTGTTTTATAGATGCATCCATTGAAACTGTGCTACAAAACTCTTCATTTTGATCAGTGGTTCCAGAAAAGAGCATGCCAGCTTCAAAGGAGGGAATCAATCAACAGTCTTACCCAGCTATATCGTCTAAGAATGACAATGACAATTATGACACATTATGGGTACAGTAGTGGCACCAATACCTGGGGAGCAACCAACAGCTCTCTCTTTGGATGTAAGACACACTCAACAAAAGAGACATCATGCCTAGCACTAAAATCCTAGCAAATACCTAGGGCTGCTGAAATAATGGATTTTGAAACAGAACATACACGCACCACTTTTCTAAGCCATCATAATCATAATCTCTTAAAACATCCTTTAATATTTGTCCTTTGTGGAACAGTGCACAAATATCTCACAATATTTCCCTATTTTGTCTAAATAAAAATGAAATTTTTTTTGTAGCATAGTAAAACTGTATACAATAAGATTAATTATCAGGTATGAATGATACTCACAATGCCCAGTCTATTTGTAGTTGGCAAGTCTGTAGGAATTACTATAATATCTGTTTTATCTTAATAAATTTAAAATTTTATACCTAATTGACATTTTATCCTAACTTATATTACCAATCCAAATCTATCTATTTAAATCTCAAAACATTTCCTTAGATAAACAATTTAAGCTTTTATGTCTCTCTGCTACATACACCTTATACCTTTCTTGTGAGTTTCTTTTCTGAATTTGGTAACAAGAAAAACTGTAACAATAACTGTCTTGTATTCAACTCAATTAGACACCCAAGAAGGATATAGTACTATCTGAGTAAACAGGAAGTATAGACTACACAACTTCCAAAACTATAGAAATTAAAGGGACATCTGACTACCTGGGCAGTAATCTAAGGTTCCTCTGTAATATTTTCTTCAGTCTACAGGCCAAGAATATCTGACAAACTTTTTTTGTGAAGCGGGGATTTTGAAGGACTCTTTTGTCTTGTCTTGGCAAAGTTAGGCAGTCATATTCTTTTGTTGTTCTGCTTGTCCAATATGGATAGCATACTGTCAGCAGTTGAAGAAAGAACAGTCTCTTGCCCAGATGGCTAACTTAACTATGGCAAACTCCATATAGAGGTTCTTCTAGGACCATCATCCTTTCTTGAAGTAAATTGATGCTACCAAGAACAGACTTGTAGTGTCATGAAAAGCATTAAATTATTAAAGCATCTTAAATGGATGGAATATTCTGTAGGTTTCTGAAGTATTTGAAGACAACATATCTATATAAAATATATCAGTTTAACCTTGAAAACACAGCTAGCATTATGATTATTATAGATGACTAACTGCTAACCTGTATTTCTTAATTATACATTGCATTATTAAATGAGCTGCATAGGTGCAATATCTTAAACAATAGTGGAAACATATATACAGTATAGTAAAATAACTTTAAACTTGTATCAATATATAAAAATGCTTTAAACAAGAGTAGGAACATAAATATAGTAGGAAAGATAACCTTAAATTTGTATCAAAATACAAAAATATCTTAAACAAGAATAGAAACTTATATAGAGTGTTCTAACCAAAATAACCTTAAAATCACTATACAAAATCAATACTAATTTAAAATAAGAGATTAATAATTATTTTTTAATGTTTATCCAATTATCTACCCTTTTCTCTTATGTATTCTGAATCCCCACTGTTTAGTTTTCCAGAAAGAGGTCCTTGAATCAAACCTCCCTTGCTTAGCTTCCTGCTTAACCATGATCAGTAACAATTTGTAAACAACCCCCCCAAAAAACAATGACAAGTATTCATAACATAATATGATACAAAACTACCCATCATACCTTATAGAAATCTGGGTGTCATATTCTTAAAATTGCTTACTGTTATCTAAGGGTGGTGTCATTTTTAGGAGACCCTGAAAAAATTGGGATTATGGTCATTCCTGGGAAAGCAAGCTGTTGTCCAGTTTTGGTGTGATAGGAAATTGCAAGACTTATTTGCAGACTGAATTCCTTATATAACAGAGGAGATCTGGACTTTACAGCCCAGGTCACCTGTATAGAAAAATAAGAAACCTCATTTCATCCATGACATACTGACTGCAGTTATGAAATAGCAAGACCAGTTCCCACAGGCTTGGGTGGTGGCTATGAAGAGGTGAGAACCTCTGAAAAGCAACAGATGGAAGATTAAGTCTCACTTTCTTTAACACTGAGACAATTCTCCTATGTCTGGTACCACAGGCTCTGGGAAGATGGGAATTGTCACACCCCTTTGCACAAAAGGAATGGTCATTATAAAATCCAAATAGAATATTCGCTATATATACCTATGCTTGTCAGTCTCCAAAAATCTCAGATATTAAAGGCTCACTCACATATATAAATATTACTGAATCCAAGCTAACTCTCATGACTCTAGTACATTCTTTCAATTAATTTGTACTAAAATATAACAAAATATTGTGGTGTAGGAGGTCCTTCAGTCTATGTGTTGCTTTCATTGGTTAACAAAGAACTGCTTTGAGCCTATGGCAGGGAAGAATAGAACTAGGTGGGAGAAAGCTAAACTGTATGCTGGGATGAAGAAGGGCAGAGTAGGAGATGCCATGGATCTGCCAGATACAGATGCTGGGAATTTTACCTGGTAAGCCATGTGGTGATACACAGATTAATAAAATGGGTTAAATTAAGATGTAATATTTAGCCAATAAGAAGTGAGGGCCAATGGGCCAAGCAGTGGTTTAATTAATACAGTTTCTATGTGATTATTTCAGTTCTAAGCTAGCCAGGTAGCCTGGACAAACAAGCAGGCCCTTCTCCTTACAACTATTGGTGCTACAACATGGTTGACTATATCTACTTAAATCCTGAGAGGGCTTGAAAAGGAAGTCTAGACAAAAAATACAGAGTTTAACACAGTTTCTTGCTGTTTTCTGGCAGCATATGGAAGCTACTTTAAGAGAGGATTTCATGACTCAGTGGTAACAAAAAAGCTGTGAAGATTTGAAAAGCCAGCTTTCTGGGCTATGCTGCCAGTGCAGCCTTTGGATCTTTGGGGAGATGGAGCATTTGAATGGGGTTTGTGAGCCCACTGCTGCAGCTTGCTTAATGGTGACATGGACTGGCTGTGTGCTTGAGACTGGGGTTGTGTGCACAACTCAGTGGCACAAGCAGTTCAGCCATGCTGGACTGTGCAGAGCAAGCAGAAACTACCGTATATACCATAGTAATATCGCAGCATAAGTTTTTAGACTGGGCAGGCACACAGGTGGTACCACATTACCCCTAACAATGGTACAGCTGAAGTTTTTCAGAAGCACTTAGCATTTTAAAAAGTGGTCCTGGACAATAAAGAATAACAGGTTCACAATAACAGATTCGAACACACACACACATACACACAAACAAAAACCTCTAAATGGGTCACAGTGTTGGATAAATATACATAGGCTTGGAAGAGAGAAGAAAAAGAGTAGAGAGACTTATAAAATAAAGCTAAATCTTCAAAATAACAGGGTAATGTCTTTAAAGAGACTGCCTGCAGGTAATCATAGATTAAAAGGGGTAAAGAAAAACAAGCCATGTAAAAATGGAAAATTCACAGAGAGTCTGGACCATGTATATTATTGTGTTTTCTTTAAAATTTTTGACTGTGAAGGAGCTAAGTACAGAGAGACATTTCATTGTATGGGCTGCTAAGCTCAACCAGCATGCATATTATCTTGACTTCAGAATTTGGGTCTAAGGATATGGTGCTTTGGAAAAGAGGTTCTTTTTTTGTTTTCAGCAAAGATGAGAACCTGTGGATTGCTTCTAGACCAATATGCTTTTATGGAACAAGACCCCCTGAATGATTGATGTGAACACCCTCACAAAGAAAATACTTTGCTCAGCTGCTGACTGAGATGAACCTAGTACACAGGACACAGAATAAAAGACCTGATTAATAGTGCCCCCAAGCATGAAGAAGCAGTTTTGAGAGAAATAACTATGCCCACATTCCCAAATATTGTTTATGGTTATTTGTTTACATTTAAAGGGGGATATAATATAGATATTAATAATTGTATTTGTATAGATCTTGGTTTATTGATACAAATTTAAGGTCAATTTTCTTATATGTATATGTATTTCTTAATTAAGGTATTGTGCTTCTGTAGCTCATTTAAAATGTATAATTAAGAAATATAAGTTAATAGTTATCTGTAATAGTTAAGCTTGTAGTCATTTTAGATTTTCTCGAAGTATAGAGATATATTTCAGTTAGATAGTATTCTTCAAATCTTTAAGAGACCATCAGAATATGGCGTTTAAAATGTTTAAGAACTTAAGACTTTTCAGACAGTGAGACACATCTGCTTCTGGCAGCACCAAGCTACTTCAAGAGGAAGATGGGCTTTGAAGAGGCTCCTTCTGTAGTTGGTTAGCCATTTGGGTAAGAAACTTCTCTTGCCTGTAGTGCTAAACAGGACATGCAGTACTTGCAGAGAAATGACTGCTGAACTTGCCTAAAGGTAAGATTATCCTTCAGTGTTCCTGTTTTATGAAATAGACTGTGAGACATTCTGCAGGATACAAAAGAAAGTAACTGAACTCTTTGAAATTTCCTGCTTCACTGAAAAGTCTGCTGAATACTATGGGCCTGTAGGCTGATGATGGATGCCCCAATGGTACAGAAGAACTTTGGGTGACTGTCCAAGCGGTGAGAGGTCTCTGTCATTTCTAGAGTTTTCGAAAGTTACTCACAGTGCACTTTCTGTTGACTTAGGTAATATTATATCCTTCTGGAGACTTTGAAGAAGTTGAAAAATAAATAGATATAGTTATAGTTTTCCTTAGTTATGATAAAAGATAAGGTAAATAGAAATATTGTAACTGTAATTCTTGCTTGATAATTTTTATTATATGTAATTTTACTATGTTAAAACCTTTATTTTTGTTTAAACAGAAAAGGGGAAATAGTCTGGGAGGTCCTTCTGTCTATATGTTGCTTTCATTGGTTAACAAAGAACTGCTTTGATGCTACAGCAGGGAAGAATAGAAATAGACGGGAGAAAAGTAGACTGTATGCTGGGATGAAGAAGGGCGGAGTAGGAGACACCATGGATCTGCCAGGGACAGACGCTGGGAATTTTTCCAGGTAAGCCACTGCCATGGGGTGATACACAGATTAATAGAAATGGATTAAATTAACATGTAAGATTTAGCCAATGAGAATCTAGAACTAATGGTCCAAGCAGTCATTTAATTAATACAGTTTCTGTGTGGCTATTTTATGGCTAAGCTAGGCAGCAGCCGGAACAAACAGCGTCCTTGCCCTTCAACAAGATTAGAGACTTGTCAAAGTTTTATCTTTCCCAGAAGTTACATTTCTCAGGAATACTGTATGATATAAATGTGGACGCAATGACAAATAAGCATGAAGAAATTGCAGTGTGTTGTTGACAGCATGTAGTCATCATTCTAAAGTCAATTGTGTTTGAGAGCAATGAAACGTGTGGACTTGTATAGTCACTTTCAGATTTAACTGTGTGGCTATTTCTCTTTAAAAAAAATTTAGTGTTAAACCTTTAAAAGCTAAAATTTTTCTCATTTAAAAATATTTACATAATATATTTTTTAAATTTTATTTTGATTATATTCATGCTTGTCCCAATTTCTTCCAGACAATTTTTACCATATGCCAAATTTTGAATTATTAAGCAAAAATAGTGTCATATACTGTCATTGTAGACACCTGTCAAACATATTAATACTTTCATGTTATAATTCTATAGATTGAATTGCCACATAGCATTTATGAAGTTATTAGCAAATTATTTTAATATTTATACATTATATACATTAGTTTGTAATATATTAGCTAAATTTAAACATTGATTACTATTGTATAATTTTCACTTTGGAGATATGAACAAATGTCTACTGACTCCACATAGAGCACAGATGACAGACCAAAGTAAAGACATTAAAATCTAATTTGGTGGTTTAGCTAGTCAGTGGTTTAATTTTATTTTATTTCATTTTTCTGTTACTTGCAGAAGTATAGGTCAGGGGTTCCTCGCAAGGGCATGGATGAGTCAAAAGTAACTATATCAATGAAAAACCAATTCAAGCTTAGGTAATGATTTCTGAAGTTTGGTTAATTTTCTCTCTATAGAAGTTCTTATTACTTATATGTGAGAAAGGACCTGGAGAATGTGAGTTTGAGTAATTTCCTGAGACACATAAGTTGTTAATTTCCCAAGTCTTAATCAGTCCTGCTACATGATAAAGATCTCAATTAGGAGAATATTGCTATGAACATTCATTAACATATTACCATATTATTTTATATTTAAGAGTATTATATTTAAATATAGGCAAAATCTGAGTAAAATATGACAACATAAGATGGCAGAATATTAAGAAATTTGTACATACTTGGACAGAATGATGTATATTTTATCTGAATTTTTATTCCCGAAATCACTAATCTACACAATCAGGGGGTTCTTTAGTCCCCATGGAAGACAGAAAAGTAGTAGGAATAAACTCTGTAAGCAATTGCTTACTTAAAATAGTTATAATTATTAAAGTTACACTGTTTTCATGTGTGTATAATGCATTCATTCTATTTGTTAGACACCCATTATCTATTAGGGTTTCTCAAAGCTCAGAAGATAGAGAAGTAAACAAAAACATTGATAAATATTTACTTATACCGATTTTACATTTTTCTTGGGAAAAAGAACTATATTAGTAAATTCATCAATTTATTATCAGTTGGTGCTCTGATGGAAACTAAGCAGAAAACAAAGTGGAGAAGAACAATTTTGCAGGGTTTTCCTAAGTAGGACAGTTGAAAAGGTGTTGTTACGTGGTATCCACCTGTGCAGACATAAAATGAAGGAAAAGAAGCAGCTATACCTGGAGCAGAATATTTCAGATAGCTAGAAACAGTACAAAGACCCTTTGAAAAAGTCAGCTTGCTATGTCTGAGGAACAGCATGAAGCCACTGAGACTGGAGAAGACTGAGCAAGGGTAGAGCTGTATAAAAGGAAATGAAAGCAGCTCCAAGGAAAAGGATCACAGCACATCTTTTAAATCATAGCAGGGGCTGCTAAAAATATTTTTCACCAAGCAGGTTTAAGCACACATAAAAAATGAACTGAAGGGACACAGCTATCCCATATACCCATTGACCTATTATCTAGACAATTGTGTACTTTCCCTTATCCATATCCCACACACTTTATGCATTTTTATATAGAACATAGCAATGAAACTCATGGCATGAATGTCGAGTATCATCTGTTCTATCAATTTCTCCTCCTTCTTTGTCTTGAAATGAAACCCATACTCACCACATGTTTTACAATAGAACAACTATAACTCCATCAGTGCTTTTTTTTCAATGTTGAGATAGGGAGTCCCTGGGAAAGAAAATGAAATCAAGAAAGTCACATGATAGCTTACTGTTCTGACCTTGTGTGAGTGTAGGGCAGATAAAAGAAAACTTATTAAAACATTAAAAAGTTGTTAAAATTTGGGCAAGAGCTTCCAGCTATTAGCTATTTGGATTTCAATGCTCATGATGGAAAAAATGGAAGTTGTTACATCATGATTTTTTCTGAAAGTAGAAGAGGCCACTTGAGGAAATAATGCTTTAAAATGGATTTGAACATAGAATTTAGGGAAAATAGTAGAACTGTCAGTTCACATACTAACATTTTTATCTATATCTATGTGATATTTGAATGCACATAAATATTTCAGTCAATCTGAAATTTAATCTTTAATTAAGATTGATAAATTGATGGAAGGCTACAGGTTACAGGATATGATTGCTGAAGTCTGTGTGGTCTGAAAATGGCTGCTGCTTATGCATTTACAGTTCTGTGTTTGAGAGTATTGCCAAGAGCATGCTGAGATTTATAGAAATAAGTTATGCACAATATCAAAAATCAGTTCTAATAAAAGCCAACTCTCAGTGTTTGGGCTAAATAGTAATTAAGTCTTTAAAAGGACTCAATTTAAAGTTCGAAGGCATTCTGTAAAAACTAATTTGCTAATGCGTAGCCTCTAAAATCTCTGGATTTATTAATTGTTAATTGCCATGGATTTATTAGGGCACAAAGTGTAGCTTGTGTAATGCTGTTAAACAAATGGTTCTAATAAATGTGATACTAGAACATGCCATTTGTGTGAAATACACATTAATTGATTTTAGTTTAAATTTGGTTTGTGAATTTTTTCTTCCTTTAAAAGGCTCAGACTATTGTCATTAACATAGCATTAGCATTACATCAGCATATTCTTACTCTAACCTTTCTATTGTAGGTTTTTGTTGCCATTAGGATTAGAAATAAACTTGGCAGAGCTCTGTCATCTCTCTGTCTTCTTCCTTTCCATTTGCCTTTTCTGATTGTTTTTCAATTGCTTTATCTCCATAGTCCTAGCAATCCTTTCTGAAGTTTCTTATGTTCCTTGAGCTTTTATTCAGTTCTTGTAATATGTAATTTTGCGTATCTTAATTCATCAAATTCTAATAATTTTTGCTTTAATGCATTTATGCCTCTCCTATTTGTGTTTCATCTACATGTGTGTTTTTAATTCTAAGAAAATAAAGGGAAGTGTTTATTTTGTCCTTATATCCTTGGGTGGTGAAAGCATGGTAGTAGGGAGAATTAGTTGCTTGTGAAACAAGAATAGTGCCATTAATAGCAGAGGTACAGTCCCAATAAGTTGAGTGGTAGTTTGGTTCTGCAGCCAGTGGTCGGAGAGGCAATCATGT
Organism: Microtus agrestis; assembly: GCA_902806775.1. NCBI lineage: Eukaryota > Metazoa > Chordata > Mammalia > Rodentia > Cricetidae > Microtus > Microtus agrestis. The sequence goes on along the minus strand of CADCXT010005841.1, from coordinate 50,269 downwards.
TGGGGCATAGCACGGGTAATTGAGACTATATAAAAAGCAGTTAATACTATAAGACAGGTGGCCATAGTTACTTGATAAATTGGAACCATTAACAGAAATTTTACTTATGTGGAGTTGTTGAAATAGTCAATACTCTTTATTGAATAGAGAGAGAAAAGAAGCAAAAGTGAAGAGCAGGAGGGGAAAACTATTCAGCCTAATTGGCAATCAAAATTCCTTATTATTCCTCATATTTGAATCAGGTTTTAGATCTTGAATTATTTATTATAATAGGGTGTGTTGCACTTCTAGAAGAAGAACCATTGCAAATGATAAAGGTTTTAGTTCCACCTCAGGGGTTTTAAAGTACTTACTTATTAATTTTATTCCAAAGAAAGGGACCACTATGAATATTTTAATGATTATTGGTTAAAAATCTGTTTTTAAGATTTAGGACCCATAGTTCCAAAGCAGTAGCATAACACTCTCTCTGTTAGCAGGAACAGAAGGAACACTTCCATAGTTCAGTGACCGTGTCCTACTCATAAATTAACAGGCACAGAATGCATGATTAGAACTGAAACATTTGACTTTGGGTGTAGGTACCATATTACTTCTACACACTGGATCTTACGTTATTATGGTTTGAATCTGAAATGTTTCCCAAAGTCCAATCTTTTTGAATAATTATTCCTTGACATGTGGAACCTTTAGAACTAGGGTGTAAAAAAAAAAGATCACATGGTGGAGGTGGAGGGAGATAGTAGGACACAAGCGCTATATGTAGGAGAGATGAAAAAAACGGGGAGGAACTTTACCTAGGAAAGGAAGAGGAAAAAACTAAAGGAGGAATGTAGTACTAAGGTTGTTTTAAGGATCCATAAAGAAACATAGTCTTTTATTTCTACTTAAAATAATATGATTTATATTTACAAGTTGAGTTACCTTTGCTGGAAAAGGCTTATAAACCTTAGGTATAAGGCCACTGCTTTTCCCAACTAGTTCTTTTTCATTCCAGTGAAAAATAAAGTGAAAATTAGATAAAGCTGACATTGATAAGGGACTTCTAATACTTCTTTAAGGTTTTATTCCAGGAACGGAATAAAATATTGAAAAATATTTGGTGTAAAAACAGCATTGTCAATACACTTCTCCAGGTTGTCAGATATATGGACAGATGTTTGACTCTTCAAGTAGAAAGCACAGCAGGGATGATCTCAACCTGTCTTGGTCACTACTATGGCTGAAGCCTGTCCACCTCTTTCAGATTTGTTTTATATCAACGTAACACAAGCTAGAGTTTTCTGGGAAAAAGAACCTTAGTTGAGATAATGCCTACATCAGACTGCCTGTAAGTAGACCCACAGGGCATTTTTCTTAAGTATGATCTACGTGGGTGATCCCAGACCACTGAAGGTGCTCATCCCCGAGTGGGACAGGAAAACAAGGTGTGGATGTTATGAGGACCATGCCAGTGAACAATATTCCTCAATGGCTTCTGCTTCAGACCTTGAGCCAAGTACATCTCTTGCTTGAGTTTTTGCCATGATTTTCCCCAGTGGTGCAATGGGAACTGAATCTAGTAAAATGAAAGAAAATCTTTGCTCCCCAAGTTGGTTTTGGCCATAGTATTTTATCACAGCGATTGGCCAAAACTAAGACAACAGCTACTTTCATACATGTAGAACTTATACCCAAGTAATGATCTCAAGGATTTATTCATGGGGATAGTTAATAGAATAATTCTTTATGGATTTTCAGACATTGTTCTTTTAAACCTCTTCTCTCCTTCTGTATTTACTTCCCTCTCCACTCTATCATTAGGGTCCTCCATCTTTTTTCTATTCCCCTGATCACTGCTCTCTATGTTCCTCCCCCACCCCTTATTCTGACAATGGTCCTGTTTTGCTATCAATGGTTCTACAGTTATTCCAGGCACTGTTGTAACTACGGATCTGGTAGTACTCACATCTGAAGACTTGGAGCTAGAAGCCTCAGATGAGAGAGTACATGCCACATTTTTTTTTCTTTCTGGGTAACATCACAAAGTATGAGGTTTTTGTAGAGTCTCTTGAACAGTGGTCCAGCTGGGCCATGTGGTAGATTTATTTTTAACTTGTTGAAAACTGTCCACACTGATTTCCACACTGGCTGCATCAGTTTCCAATGCCACCAACAGTGAATAAAATTTCCTTTTCCCCTACGCTCCTCCAAAATTTGTTCTTGTTTGTTGAACTTTTCCATTTTGAGTGGGGTAAGATAAGACCTTAAAGTAGTTTTGAGTTTTCATTTTCCTAGTTATTGTGGCAGAGGAATGAATGTTTTTTGAGATACTTCTTAAACATTTTTTAATAAGTTGTTCTTTTTGTTGATCTTTTCTTTTAGTTTTTAACTATTTTTTGCTTTATTTGTTTTTTGAGTTATTGACATATTTTAGATATTAATTCTCTGTCATATATACAGCTGTAAAAGCTTCTCTCCTATTTTTGTGGATTTCTCCATACCAAGTGAAGTCTGATTGTTTCTTTAACTGTATGGACGCTTTTTAGTTTATGAAGTAAGTCTCACCTATCAATTGTTGGCCATAATTCTTTGGGCAAATGGAGTCCTATTCAAAAAGTCCTCTCATAGACAAATGTCCTGCAGTGTAATGTCTGCGTTTTTATATATCAGATTCTAGTACTTATTAAGTTTAAGATTTCCACCCTATGGCTCTAATAGTATCAGTGTTAAATTTTGGGAATAGGAAGAGGTCACCTATCCTCTCATGGTCTTTGTGTTTCTAACCCTGTCTCGAAAACCCAATCTAAATAAATAAATAAATAAATAAATAAATAAATAAAATTTAAAAAAATAACACTGCCAAATTAGAAATCATGACACCTGGAAGATCTAATTCCCATGCTGTGTTATTCATCACTGACTGCCTTGGCAATGCCATGGAAGGGGTGGCTTTAACAGGAGACATTTCTCCCCCTTCTCGTTTCTAGAAATTAGAAGTTCCGAACTAAGGTGTTTCTGATAAGAATTCACTTCCTGGATTATAACCCACTGCCTCCTCACACAGTTCTATGCAAGGAGATACTGTTCTAGTGACCTTTCTCTTATAAGAATACCACTTGAACTGGATTAGAGTCTCACTTTTGAAAACTCCACTTCGTTTTAATAACTTTTGAAACGGTGTTAATATTAACCGTCTCCAAACACAGTTGCATTTCAAGTTAAAAGTTCAGCCAGGCGAGACCGGGGAGTGCCTGCCTTCCAGGCAAATCTCAAGGTTCCCTGTAAGGGAGCTTGGGCACGTACAGCTTGTGCTTCAGGGTCTCCAGTGGTCTCCTGGACCCTGCACTGCCTCCAAAGTCCTTCCTCTTGTCCCCGGATCTTTGGGCTACTAAGTGGCCCTGTCTAGGTGCTGAGGAGTTCCATCTGGACAGGTGAGTGTCTGCTATCCAGAGGCAGACTGGCCCTGAAGAGAACACAAACCCCCCTCCCCCAGCTCCTTCTGCAGGGCTGCCTTTCTTACACAAGACTCCCCCCCCCCCGCCCCAAGCCTGCTTTTTCTGCAAGGTCATTTGCTCAGGAACAATTTTCCGCTCCTACACTAAGGCTACCCACCCAGAGTGGTGAGTGCCTGCCTACTGGGAAGGCCTAAAAGATCCCCGAAAGGGAGCACGTGCACCTTCAGCTTCTGCGGCAGGGTCTCTTGTGTTCTACTCATCGCCGCCCTTCCCCCCAAGTTCCACCTTTTATCCACGGGTCATTGGACTACCAGGCGTCCGAGTTGTGGTGCTGAGGAGTTTCATCTGGACGGGTCGGTTCCTGCTTCTACACTGAAGAGATACACCCAGAGAGTCAGTCACAGCAAAGACTGGACCAAGACACAAGGCCTCTCCTGGCTCCATTTGAAGGAAGAGATGGGAAGGCACCAATGCAAGAATTCCTCCAACAACCTGAAAGGCAACATGACATCACCAGAATCCAGGGATCCCGAAATAAGAAGAATTGTACACCCTACTCCAGAAGAATTAGAAGAAATAGACTCAAAAGTGAATTATATGAAAATAATAGAAGACCTTAAACAGGAGGTGAAAAACTGCCATAAACAATTAGAGATTACAAACAAAAAGGTAGAGGAAATGAATAAATCGCTCAAAGATACCCAAGAAAACCAAGAGAAACAAGAAAAAGCAATCAAACAGGTAAGGGAAAGCGGTTCAAGACTTGAAAAATAAAATGGAAGTAATGAAGAAAACACAAACCGAGGGAAGGATGGAGATGGAAAATCTGGGTAAACGAACAGAAACTACAGAGACAAGTACTACCAACAGATTACAAGAGATAGGAGAAAGAATGTCAGACACTGAAGATACCATAGAGAAAATAAACATACTGATCAAAGAAAACAGCAAAACCAACAAATTCTCATCACAAAACATTCAGGAAATATGGGACACAATAAAAAAACCAAACCTAAGAAAATTGGGATAGACGAAGGAGAAGAAGTACAGCTCAATGGACCAGAAAATATATTTAATAAAATTATAGAAGAAAACTTTCCCAACCTAACGAAAGATATTCCTTTGAAGGTTCAAGAAGCATACAGAACACCGATTAGACTGGACCAAAAAAATACATCTCCTCGCCATATAATAATCAAAACATAAAACATACAGAATAAAGAAAGAATATTAAGAGCTGCAAAGGAAAAAGGTCAAGTTACTTATAAAGGTAAACCTATCAGATTTACACCTGACTACTCTATGTAAACCATGAAAGCCAGAAGGTCCTGGATAGATGTACTGCAGAAGCTAAGAGAACATGGATGCAAGCCCAGACTACTATACCCAGCCAAGCTTTTGTTCACTATAAATGGAGAAAACAAAATTTTCCAGGATAAAAAGAAATTTAAACAATATGTAGCCACAAATCCAGCCTTACAGAAAGTAATAGAAGGAAAATCACAAACCAAGGAGTCCAACAATGACCACAATAACTCAAACATCTAGAGACCCTTCACCAGCGCAACTCAAAGAAGGCAAACACACAAACTCTATGACTGAAAAAGTGACCGAGTTAACAACCTCTGGTCATTAATATCCCTTAATGTCAATGGACTCAACTCACCTATAAAAAGGCACAGGCTAAGAGATTGGATACGCAAACAGGATCCAACATTCTGCTGTTTACAAGAAACACACCTCAACCACAAAGACAGGCACCTACTGAGAGTAAAGCGATGGGAAAAGGTTTATCAAGCAAATAGACCTAAGAAACAAGCAGGTGTGGCCATACTAATTTCTAACAAATTTGACTTCAAACTTAAATCAATCAGAAGCGATGGAGAGGGACATTTTATACTCATAACAGGAACAATTCATCAGGATGAAGACTCAATCCTGAATATCTATGCCCCTAATATAAAAGCACCCACGTACGTAAAAGAAACATTACCAAAACTCAAGGCTGCCATCAAACCGCACACACTAATAGTAGGAGATTTCAACACTCCTCTTTCATGAATGGAAAGGTCAATCAGACAGAAACCTAACAGAAAAATAAGAGAATTAATGGAGGTAATGAATCAAATGGACTTAACAGACATCTATAGAACATTCCACCCAAATAGGAAAGAATATAACTTCTTCTCTGCAGCTCATGCCACCTTCTTGAAAATTGACAACATTCTCGGTAACTTAGCAAACATTCACAGTTACAAAAAAATATTCATCACCTCCTATGTCTTCTCAGATCACCATGGATTAAAGTTAGAATTCAAGAACAATGCTACCCCCAGAAAGCCTACAAACTCATGGAAACTGAACATTCAACTATTGACCCACACCTGGATCAAAGAAGAAATAAAGAAAGAAATTAAAGTATTCCTTGAATTCAATGAAAATAAAGAAACAACATACTCAAACTTATGGGACACTATGAAAGCAGTCCTAAGGGGAAAGTTCATAGCCCTAAGTGCCCACTTAAAGAAAACAGAGAAAGCACACATTGGAGACTTAACAGCCCACCTGAAAGCTCTAGAAAAAAAAGAAGCAGACTCACCTAGGAGGAGTAGAAGACTGAAAATAATCAAACTGAGAGCAGAAATCAACAAAATAGAAACACAGAAAACAATCCAAAGAATCAATGAAACAAAAAGCTGGTTCCTGGAGAAAATCAACAAGATTGATAAACCCCTATCCAAACTAATCAAATGGCAGAGAGAGAATATGCAATTAATAAGATCAGAAATGAAAAGGAGGACATAACCACAGAAATACAGGAAATTCAGAGAATCATTAGATCTTATTACAAAAGCCTGTATGCCACAAAACTGAAAAATGTAAAAGAAATGGACACTTTTTTAGATAAATACCATACCTCAAAACCAGGTGAACAATCTAAATAGACCTGTTAGTCTCGAAGAATTAGAAGCTGTTATCAAAAACCTCCTTACCAAAAAGAGCCCAGGACCAGATTGTTTCAATGCAGAATTCTACCAGAACTTCCAAGAAGACCTAATACCTATACTCCTTAATATATTTCACAATATAGAAACAGAAGAGTCATTACCAAATTCCTTTTATGAAGCTACAGTTACTCTGATACCACAACCACACAAAGACTCTACCAGGAAAGAGAATTACAGGCCAATCTCACTAATGAACATCGACGCAAAAATCCTCAACAAAATACTGGCAAACCGTATCCAAGAACACATTAGAAAAATTATCCATTATGATCAAGTAGGCTTCAACCCAGAGATGCAAGGCTGGTTCAACATACGAAAATCTATCAATGTAATCCACCATATAAATAAACTGAAAGAAAAAAACCATATGATCATTTCTTTAGATGCTGAAAATGCTTTTGACAAAATTCAACATCCCTTTATGATAAAAGTCTTGGAGAGATTAGGGACACAAGGGTCATACCTAAATATAATAAAAACTATTTACAGCAAGCCGACAGCTAACATCAAACTAAATGGAGAGAATCTCAAGGCCATCCCGCTAAAATCAGGAACACAACAAGGCTGTCCACTCTCTCCATACCTCTTCAACATAGTGCTTGAAGTTTTAGCAATAGCAATAAGACAACATAAGGGGATCAAGGGGATTCGAATTGGAAAGGAAGAAGTTAAACTTTAGTTATTTGCAGATGATATGATAGTGTACATAAGCGACCCTAAAAACTCCACCAAAGAACTCCTACAGCTGATAAACACCTTTAGTAATGTGGCCGGGTACAAGATCAACTCCAAAAAATCAGTCGCCCTCCTATACACAAAGGATATGGAAGCAGAGAGGGAAATAAGAGAAGCTTCTCCTTTCACGATAGCCACAAACAGCATAAAATATCTCGGGGTAACTCTAACCAAAGAAGTGAAAGATCTATTTAAGGCATTGAAGAAAGAAATTGATGAGGATTTCAGAAAATGGAAGGATCTCCCTTGCTCTTGGATTGGGAGGATCAACATAGTAAAAATGGCAATCCTACCAAAGGCAATCTATAGATTCAATGCAATCCCCATCAGGATCCCATCAAAATTCTTCACTGATCTTGAGAGGACAATAATCAACTTTATATGGAAAAACAAAAAACCCAGGATAGCCAAAACAATCTTATACAATAAAGGAACTTCTGGAGGCATTACCATCCCTGACTTCAAACTCTACTACAGAGCTTCAGTAAGGAAAACAGTGTGGTATTGGCATAAAAACAGAGAAGTTGACCAATGGAATCGTATAGAAGACCCGGATTTTAACCCACAAACCTATGAACACCTCATTTTCGACAAAGGTGCTAAAAGTATACAATGGAAGAAAGAAAGCATCTTCAACAAATGGTGCTGGCACAACTGGATGTCAACCTGTAGAAGAATGAAAATAGACCCATATCTATCACCATGCACAAAACTCAAGTCCAAATGGATCAAAGACCTCAATATCAATCTGAACACACTGAACCTGATAGAAGAGAAAGTGGGAAGTACCCTACAACAGATGGGCACAGGCGATTGCTTCCTTCTGTCCGGAGAGGGAGGGAGAGGGAGGGGGGGGAGAAGTGGGAGGAGGGGGAGGGAAATGGGAGGCGGGGAGGAGGCAGAAATTTCTTTTTTTTCCAAAAAAAAAAAATCAGCTAGGCAGTGATGGCCCATGCTTTAATCCCAGCACTTGGGAGGCAGAGGCAGGCATATCTCTCTTAGTTTGAGGCTGGACTGGTTTACAGAATGAGCTCTAGGACAGACTCCAAGGCTACACTGAGAAACCCTTTTTGAAAAACAAAACAAAACAACAAACAAACAAACAATTAAGGAAATGAATTTGGCGGGTTCATAATTAAGCCTGTAAGATTTAGGAAAAAGAACAATAAGGGCTCATTGAACAATATACATACTCAACTCCAAAAAAGTTTATGATGGTTGTGTCAACTGTTGTCAAGTAAGACAGTAAGTATTGACCATAACCCCCGTATTCAGGAGGACAAGGCAGGCTAGTCATGAACTAGAGGTCAACCTATGTTACAGTGTAAAATACTGTCTCAGGTATAAAATAAAATAAAATAGAAAAATGAAGTAAAAAAATAGTAGTTACTTAACTGAAGTAACACAAACTAAATAGAAAAATGTTTATGATCTACTTGTATTCTTTTCAATATGTCTTTGATACAGCCTGTACAAACTCATGACTAAGAAGTGAGTGTTTGCCTTCATCATTTCAGAAAAAAAAATTCAGGTATTAGCCTCAAACAGAAAGCTTAATATTCTTAGATGTATTTAATAGCAGGATCTATTTTGTCATTATTCATTCAAGAATTTTAAATCTTCATATGGTCACATGTATGTCAAGAAAAGGGACAGGCAAAACTCATTGGTTGGAAAAGATCAGGCCATAAGCAACAATTCACTGAAACAAAAAAAAGGTTTAATAAATGTATTATAAAAACTGATATACGTAGGTTTTGCAAATAATTTTTATTGAAAAGTTATCCCCATGTTAAACAACACTTCAAATTAATTCATCACATTACAGTAGGAAAGAGTAATAATGACTTGGTGTAGGGAGGTCAGGAAAAGAGTAGATGCAACATTAAATGTTTAAGTTTTTTAAAGCAAATTTTTAAAGTAGGAATATTCAAAACAACATTCTAGTTATCATGGCATGTTATCATATACATCTTTATGTACACAACACACCCTCCTGCTTCTAAAGCATAGTTTGTTCCAACAGTTAGTTTTACAGTGACTGAGATGCTTGGCAGTCATGGTATTTCCACACATTTCTAGATGAAGAGATTTGTTTCCAGGCAAAAGCCCTCTTTATCCTGATACACCAAGTTCCTCATCTGGTTTCCACGGCTTCATACAGACTGTTGACTTGTCATTTTGTCTGGATTTTCTACATACAAATTTTTCATCCTCTTGCTCTAATTTCAGTGATGTTTGTTTAAATCTCCACCTATCTGCATTGGAGTTCTGATTTAACATAAGCTCTAAAAGAAAAAAAAACATGTTGTTTTAAAGGTACATTTAAGGAATAACAACTGGTTGTTTATAGTTATTACATACTTTGGGAAGTATGCTTAAAACATGAGTTTAACGAAAAATAGTGTATTAGGAGAAAGTAATATTGATTCTGCAATATTCTGCAAATAAGATTACATAAAATCTTTGAATGATTTGCTTACTTTACCAGCATATGAAGATCTTAGTCTCCAAGGTACATGCCCAGCAGATCACCCACTGTGTACTAGGATTTACTATTATAATATGTACTGTGGATCCTTAAGATAGGAGGTGATCCTTTGATATTTGGTTAAAAATCCTTACACAAGGAGGCAATATTAAACATTACAGATCAAGTTTTTATTCTACCTATAGCAAAATTTAAATACCCAGGGGAGTTAACTCATAATTATTCTACTGCTTTTCATCACTATTCATGGGTTTCATCACTATTCAATTTCTATCTTCTCAGTTGAAAAAAAATCAGTGGAAAAATACTCTCAAATTGTAGACTATCAAGATGAATTGTACTATTATGACATAAAGAGGGGTTAACTGTTTCTGAAGAAACCGGGACCAGAATACAGCTGTTTGCTTCTCAGGTTACTTCACCTCAATCTAAGGTCTGACAAGATATATCTTCACTTTCCTCTGGTTATCTCATATCTTACTTCTTATATACTTCATCTCTGTTTTCATTAAATGAGTACAAGTCCCATTCTATCATGAATTCAAAGATTGTTGTAATATAATTATTAATAAAGAACACTCACAGATTGTGTATATAAACAAACATGGGTGCTCTAATGTATACTCAAGGGTTTTCTGTCAAGTTCTGGAAATGGTGGTTCCATCTGAAACTTCATGTATAGGGGATTTTACACTAAATATGCCAAAATAGCAATACACAGAAAAATAAAATAAAACATTTTTTGAGATAGGATCCCACTATATTTGGCCTGGAACTCACTATGTACACCAGTATTAAACTCAAAGAAATCTAACTACCTCTAAGTCCCAAGTGCTGGAACCAATGGTGTGAACCAACAAGCCCAGCTATCCTTTCATGTGTATATATTTCAAAAGGCCTTTACAGTTAGTTATTCCTTTCTGAATTCCCTTTTCTAGTTTTCCCTCCTATCTTATACACCAGTTTAATGCTTCCTGCTCTGTTATCTCCTGAAACCCTAAATAACAATGTTTACTCTTCCCTTTCTTGTAATACACCTCACTATGGACCCTTACTAATCTGACCCACATGAGAACTCAAAATGCAATCCACATATTGGAAGATTTAACACTATTGCCCATGGGTGGGAGTAATCATATTTTTTTCTTTTATATGTCTTGTTACTTGACTCAGAATAATTATTTTTAGCTGCTTCTATTTTCATGCAAATTTAATTTTTCTTAGCATGTGAATAATATTGCATTGTGAAAATGCAATTTTCATGATCAGTTATAGGTATGTAATTTGTTTCTAATCTCAGTTATTGTGAAAATTGTAGCAAAGAACATGGGGTTCCATTCAGAACATTGTTCACACAGTGCCTATACATTCAAATGTATTCCCTATTCTCTCCTGTATTCAGGGTCTTAAATTATATACAAAGACTGTGCTTTCATTTCCCAGCTGTCCTGACTTAAATAATCACACAGAAACTATATTAATTACAATACTGATTGGCTGATGGCTTAGGTGCATTTCTAGGTAGCTCTTATATCTTAAAGTAACCCAATTCTATTAGTCTATGTATTGCCCCATGACCTTGATTTTACTGTTGTGATATGAGCGGCGGGCTATGTTTCTGGCACCCGGCCGCCTGAACAGCTAGCTTTATACCCGAAATAATTACACAGAAACTGTATTGTTTTAAACACTGCCTGGCCCATTAGTTCCAGCCTCTTATTGGCTAGCTCTTACATATTGATCTAACCCATTTCTAATATTCTGTGTAGCACCACGAGGTGGCTTACCAGGGAAGATCTTAACCTGCGTCTGTCTGGAGTGGGAGAATCATAGTGACTACCTGACTCAGCTTCTTTCTTCCAGCATTCTGTTCTGTCTACTCCGCCTACCTTATTTTCTGTCCTATCAGAGGCCAAGCAGTTTCTTTATTACTTAACCAATGAAACAACAGATAGAAAGATGACCCTCCTCCATCATTTTACCTCATTTTCTACATGTCTTATTTCCTCAGCAGTTGACTGGCATATGCCCACTCTATATAGCTTTATTCATCAACCAATAAAAGTAACACATACATAAAAGGACATCAACTCTTTTTTATACATTTTTAATTGATATTTATTGAGTTCTACATTTTTCTCTGCTCCCTTCCCTACATCTTCCCTCCCCCCTTCAATATTCCCCATCTAATCCTCATTCTCCCAATTTACTTAGGAGATCTTGTCTTTTTCTACTTTCTACTTCCGATGGAGATTCGATCTATGTAAGTCTTTCTTAGTGTCCCCATTGTTGTCTAACTTCTCTGGGATTGTGGTTTGTAGGCTGCCTTTCTTTGTTTTATGTTTAAAAACCACCGATGAGTGAGTACATGTGATAATTTTCTTTCTGTGTCTTGGTTACCTTACTCAAAATAATGTTTCCTAGCTCCATCCATTTTCTTGCAAAATTCAAGATGTTTTTATTTTTTTCTGCTCCATTGTGCTCTTGTTTTAAGTTCCAAGTATATTTTGAGGTGATCTTTGTGTACTGTGAGAGATAAGTATATAGTTTTATTTTTCTATATGCAGATGTCATGCTGACCACACCATCTATTGAACATGATGTTTTTTCTCAGGGGTGTAATTTAACTTCTTAGTCAAAGAAGTAGCCATATATGCATGGGATTACCTGTGGGTTTTTGGTTCTACACCATTTTTAAAATTATAACAGCCTTGCATTATGATGTAAAATCAAGGATGGTGATACTGCTAACACTTCTTTTATTGTTAAGAATGTATTGGCTATCTTTAGTGTTTGTTCTGTGTTACTTATGAAATTTAGAATTTTTTTATTATTTTCAAATTTTTGTGAGAAATTGCATTGGGGTTTTGATGGGGGTTGTATTTAAACTATAAATAGTTGATGAATTTTCCATTTTTGTATGTGACAAAGATTGTTGATGTCTTTTCCTGCCCCATAAAATTAACATTCCTTTCACTGTTGATTGTTCTCTCTGTCTCTGTGCGTGTCTTTTTCTTTGTGTCTTATACACATAATAAAATATGTGGAGTGCACATGCACACACACACACACAAATCTTAAGTATTCATGTTTTTCAATATTATCAGTCTAGATAACACTCCTCAGATCTCTATAATATTGTAGATGATAGTGCTTACTTTTCAAATACTGAAATTGTTGGTGTTATGAATTTCTAAAATAAGTACAGAATTGTAGTCAACTGAATGCTGTTTAGTCAGATGAGCAGAAGATAGAAAATGCTACCCACAAGTTATTTAAATTTTAAAGAACTGGTGTTTTTATTTGGTTTCTGTGTTTACATATGCCTGATTTGGTGGAATTTTGTAGGATTAAACCTATTAGATCAGGGCCAGAATTAGCAGAGTCAGTGTTAACCAAAATAGAGTATTAGCATTTTGTCATTACATAAATAATAATACTTCTATAAGAACTGACTGGAACTTTTAAATGTTTTTTTTCTAGCCCTTTGTGATCTAAAGAACATTCCTTTAAGTCACTTCTAACTAATTCATACAGCAGGCCTTCCAAGCAAAGGGCTTTGCTGCTTTAACTTAAAACATGGATCCTCATTTAACTGCACTAACAAACGGAGTGAACATTGTCACTTTTACTGAAATGGTGTTATGTTCAAAGGAAGCAAAAAGACAAAATATCCCAGGAGTCATTAGGTCAGTGACATACACGGTAGTCATCTGACCTGTGTGGTGGAAGATATGGTGCCTAACCCCAAACTTATTTATCTTGAGCTCCAGTCCATCATCAATCAATATAATTATTTTCAATGACTGGGATGGGAATGAAAGAGATGTCTATGTATGAGTAAAAACTTTTCTTAATGCATTAAGCATTAAGACACAAATATTGAGTTGACAGGGATTGAAGTGATTGCATTTTTAGGAAGGTCCTGTCTATATAAGGAACTACTTCAGCCAGGAATGGTTAAGCTGGAACAGGAAACACTGCTCCTTTAAAGAAGCATCTCTTGGCATCATGTTTTGTGCCCTCTTGCTGCTCTCTGCCTCCTCTCAGTTATTTTATGACTATCTGAGGAAAGGAAGGTTCTTCCTCAGAACCTTAAAGCAGAATTCTGATGATTCAATAATGCACCTTTCAAAAAGCAGCAAGAAATGACATGTAACAATTTTTCTTCTTAATTTGAAAAGTTAGATATATTAAAAGCCCATAATCATTTTCACCATAAGTCACAATTGGTTTTACAGAAATGTTAACATAGCTTAAGAGGAAACAATAAAACATTATTATGCAAAATTCTCAGACCAGTACTTTGTAGATTTGAACCCCTCTTCTACAAGTACAATTTGGAATAAATCTCTCAGGATGTATAAAAAAATCAGTTGTTCTTAAGTCTAGACAAAACAAAAATAACAACTAAAGCATCTGAAAGCAAAGCCTGCAAATTGTTTTCATGCTGTGCAGACGGCTATGCCATGTGTGTGCTCTGCTGCTGCAGACAGATTGTAGCAGTCTGACATGGAGGGTGTTTACATCAGGGCCATCAGTTTTGATGTAGATTGGTAATTGCCCAGCATGCTGTCTTGAAACTTGTCTCAAGTTGTTTATATTCCTTTTTACTAATTCTACCCAATGTTTTCATATCTTAAATTGCATTAATAGTGAAGAGCCTGTTAGAATGTCAAAGAATGTTTAAGCTATTAAATTGATTTATACCTTCATTATTTCTTAACCTTATTAAAATCAGAGGAAAGAAGAATCTATAAGTGTCAGCTGAGAACTTGCTCTGGAGCCCCTCCTCTCCCTAGAGAGATTTATATTTTTTTTATTCTTAGATCAACTCTGTAATTCATGTTGAGTTTACAGTTGACATTAGCTCATGCATTAATTCAGTTATTCAATAAACAACACCTGTTACTATTTTCAGTAATTCTGTTATTAGAGAATTGAGGCTACCAACTATGTCAGGTCCCCTATTCTCAATGAGTCTTTGGTGTTTGCGAGTAATTTATAAACAAGATTACAAGTAGAAAGGTTGTGTAGAGATACTCCGTGCAGCTACGAAATTCTAAGAGAAGGAAAAGAGTCTTCCCCAGAAGAGAGATCCCAGTTGGTTATCCAATACTCAAAGTCATAGTCATACAGCTAATGGTATATGGGCTGAGCAGGTATATGTGTTTGTGTGTTTCTGTGTGTGTGAGATAGAGAGAAAGAGAGACACACAAGTGTACCAGATAGATAGACAGAGAAATAGATAGATATGTATAATAACAAAGAAACAAAGAAAAGGAGGTCATGAATTTGATGGAATGCAAAGTGAGGTACATGGAAAAGATTAGAAGCAGGTGGCAAGAGAATAAATAAACTGATGTAGTAATTATATTTTAATTTTAAAAATAAAACAAAATATTAATTTAATAAAGATTATATAATACAGTTGCTACCAATTGCTGTCTAGCAACCAGTGAACATAAAGTGTTAATAATACTCTAAGACTTCACAGGCTGTAGGAAACATTTCTGGGATTTTGGTTTGTGTATTTATTTCCTTATCAGGAACTACTAATTTCTTCCACTTATTCATTTGATCATCTTTCATCAAACTTTTCAAGTTTATGCTGATATGTTCTCTGCTTTGTGGGTATTCCAGAATTCATTTAAAGAATCAATCATTTTCCTTTTCCATAGTTTGATGTGTTCTTATCTATTAAAGTAATTGTTCTTAGGACAGTGGGTCTCTTGGAGAGATCCTGAGACCTTTGATGTTGGTGGCATTATATGAGAACTTAATAGATATATAAACACTTTGACTTTTCCTTGTAGACATTAAAAAAGAATTCCTGGAGCATGGTTTAGTAATCTCCTCCTCTTACACCATGTAGGAATTTTAAGCAAACTTGAGCTTTTTGTGTTAAAATGCCAAATGTGTCTATCCTATTGTGGTATAAACTATTCAAATGTATAAATGATGTGTCACCTTAAAAAATGGACTATTGTGTGCATAACCTAACATATTGTAGACAATATAGAAATATTTTAGAGAAAATGCAATAAAGCAATAATGAGCTTTATTCTTTTAGATAATATTCAGTTTCCTTAGAAAGCTCAATTGATAAGTGCATTTTAAAGAGATATATAATTTGGGAAGATATGTAATCCATAAGTCATCATCAATTCCTTACTGAGTGTGATACACTGTTATTTATTGGATAGTTGTGAATCAATTAACAATCAAATCATATTTGTACTACTCAGAGAGGACTGCCTAACACTTTTCAGTATTGTAAGTATGTATGACACTGGTGTTAATATGTAAATTACAGGCAATACATGAATATAAAATGGGAAAAATTTTAAAAAGTTGAGTAGTGTACACTATAATCATAATTTCTGCTTCCTCTAGGAAGTCTGGATTGTCTACTAGAGAAGTAGACATTTTCATTTTCTTTGCTTCAGGATTCAAGAGATATAAACATACCTGCTCCTTCAGGTGAATGTAGTTAATACAGATTCTCAGTGGTTACTTTGGGGTAGAAAATATTGCCTGTAATCCCTGTGGAAGTTAAGATGATCATTTCCTTACTTCCCAGGCACTTTGGTAATGTAATTGTTTGTGTTCTGGTGTGCCCCTATTACAAACAGTGTTTGCCTAAGACTCTGAATAATGCATTGCAGACACATAAGGATGTGTAAGAAAGGAAAGAGATCTGTGTATCTTTTCAATTCTCTTCATTTCTAAGTCCAGTTAGTGGGAAAATCTCATATATCTCAGGGTATTTTGATGAAATTCTGGATTTAAGTATTTTGAGATGTTACTAGAACAAGGTAAATATTGGGAACTTTTGGTATTTGTGGGTTGGAAGTCAATAATTGAAGTTGACAATATCTTATGATTTGAATATTTATATCTCTCTAAAATCATAGCAAACTTAATTCCAAATGTAAATGAATAGTTTGTTCAGATAGTAGTTTTATGATTGATGTCACGGAATTTAAGAAAGAGTGTGAGGGTCTCTGCTAGTTCCTGTTTGCTTTTCTGCCCTTTCATGTGATGCTACAGAAGGCATTATTTATGAATAACACAGGTGCCAGCATACCTTAAATCTCTTATAACTTGATTTTGATTGTGGATACAATTCATTCTCATTGTTTATAAGCTTAAGTTACATTGCTACAGTAACCCAAACTTAGACAATTACTTAACATTTTTGTATAATATTCTATTTTGTTAAGGAAAATGGGACTCATTGGCAATATGGTTTGATATGAAGTATACGTAGAATATATGCCAGAAGGAACATGAGAAAAGGAAAATACTTACCAATCAAGTGAAAAATAAGTCCTAATAGGAAAATGCCTCAGTTCATTTCATATTCTACAATTTCACAAATCCAGAGTAAAAGATTTAAGACATATCAACAAGGAAGTATGTAAGCAAATAATCAAATAGATGGGGACACCATAATGAAATAATACAGTCACCATGGAAGTAATGACTTTAAGTATAAATCATTACTAAAATATCACATACAATTTTATATTAAAGGGGAATATTTATGCAACTTCACATATCTCATCAAATACTATTTAACACCTGGGAACCAGAGACATAGTTAAGCAAACATCAATAATGAACACATTAGTGCTGTGTCATTTTTGATGTGAGGCACTAGAAAGGACAAGAAGTCACTTACACATATTACTGCAAAATATTCATGACTTTACTCTTATAATGAAGATTCACCAGCAAATACAATGTGACAGAAATTTTAAATACCACTGGTCCAATTCTTCAAAATTAACTACAAAGAAATAAAGAAAAGTAGTAAGACTTGTTTAGATTAAAAGGCAATTGTATTATGAGCAACCACAGAAGGAAAGTGTATCAAGAAACAATATTGGGGTCTCACTTTTTTTTTCATGCCATATTGATTTATTAATTCAATTAATCCTTAATTAAGATGAATGGGGTAACACAGAGAATGATGAGGACCAAAGGATTTCTACAAGTCTGAGGCCAACTCGGACTGCATAGTGAGTTCAGTGCAGCCTGGGCTACAAAGTGTGACTATCTTAACATAAACAAAGCATGCATTGCATACTGGGTATGGCGAGAAGATGGCACAGGAAAGGAAATACAAGGACAACAGATCTCTGGGAATCAGAAAGCACACATTTTAGGACCAGACAGGAGGCCATAAGCACCAAGAAGTGGGGTAAAGAAAGGGAGTACTACAGGGAGGATGCACATTCCAAAGATATCTGAGCAGTCCCCAACATGATTTAGAACATGAAGCAGCCATCTGCTCCAGGCAAGAAATTCTTCTGTTCTTCTAGTTAAAGCAAGAGTCCCTTGCAAATCCATTATCATGATTCTAGCAAAGAGTTTTCTTTGAGATTCCAATGAGAACAGGAGACTAGTGGCTCTCCAGGAGTCTCCTAGGCCTTCAGCTCTAGATTGGGAGCACTGAGACATCCAGTCTTATGGACTGAGCGACCAGGTTCTCTGGTGAGAATGCAGTGGTTGGACTACTTAGACCATATCATACGAGCCAATCTAATAAATCCCCTTTTAATGTGTGTTAATTCTGTTACTAATATTGATACCTAAGCAAAAAGTAGCTGAAAAACATAGAGAAACATATTTCAGACTCTACTCAGCTCCTTTATGTGTTAAGGCTGAGAAAACATTTGTCTGGTAGATGAATGGTTGTGAAGAATGAGATCTTGAGTGGTTTGCCTGCTTAACTGTAGGTCATGTTTAAAGGGCAATGATCAGGAGTCAAGGGTCGGTGGGACAGAGAAAGTGGTGAATTGTCAAGAAGATCTAATTTTTGTGTTTAACTCATTATTATAAAATATTCATGGAATAAAAATGAGCTACCTGAAACCAGACACACAGAGGCACTGCCCTCTGTTTCAAGGGTTTTGTGCATCATTGGGGTCTCACTTTTTATCAAGCAGTTAGGACCTTCCTGACAGAGATGTTTGGAACCAAACTTGTTCTTCTGAATGAGTAACAAATACTCTTAATCATTAAATCAACACTCCAAACCCTGGTTACTTTTCTTTAGGGAAGATATATTTTCACTTACAATTTTGATGGAATACAAGGAGCAACAACTAAAATGAAGGGATTAATTAAAAAGCAATTTGTAAACCTAACACAGAAGAGGCTTCCTAAAACACAAACATATATGAAGGAGATATAAACGACATTACCAAATAATCGGGGAGACAGAGTCTCAAATGGCCATCTTTCATCACCAAATAAAGTTACAGTAATGTGACTCGGTTATATATAATTGAGTTGTTGGCCAAAGGTGCCCCATGTGAATCCCCAACAACTCAAGCTGTTGTCAAATTTAGAGGTTGCTCTCTAGAAACTGACTGAAAGGCCCCATTACTGAAGACAATACCCACACAACTCATTAAACAGAGATGTCCAGCATGTGCCTACTTAGAAGCTTCATCCCTAGATTCATGCCTATTGGGTACAGAAATATATTCTTCATCTTCTCAGAAGAAAAGTGTAGATACCAAGTCAGCCACAACACTTTATCTATGATGGTGTCCTGCCTGCAAGATATTCTAGGGCAATAGATTGTGGGAGAAGCCAAACAATAGTTGACTTGACTTAAAGCCGGCTCTATGAGGTGAAACTTTGGACAACCATTAACCCAAGACTAGTTAGCCAAGAAACATACAGTAAAACCAAATAAAACTTGTCTTAAAAAATAACAACAAAAATGATATAAAATAACTTCTATTGATTTTTCTTTGTTCATATATGAGTGCCTTATTGACATATCAGCTAATAAATTTCTCCTTCAGCAGAAGGAAACAAATATAGACATACACAGACAGACATTACACAGAGTGAGACCTTGGAATACTCTAACTCAAATGGAATATTTCTACCATAAACCTCACCTCAGAATACAGCAAACCACGAAGAAGAGATGGCGGGAATACAAGAGCCAGAGGGGATGGAGGTCAGCAAGAAAAAGAGGTCCTCTAAACTAATATGAGCAAAGCTCATATGAAGTCACAGAAACTGAGAGAGCATACACATGGGTCTCTACAAAATGATCTGTGTATATTCTAGGCTTTCAATACAGTGTTTTATGGGATTCTTGTGTATGTGAACAACTAAGTCTCTGATTCTTGTGTCTTCTTATAGGCTTGTTTTTCTTCTGTTTAGTTGTCTTGTCAAACTTTCATAGTTACAATAGCATGATAATTTTTTAGAAGACACATAATATAGTAATATAAAATAGTTTTACTTAAAAAACTATGGTAATTTCTTCCAATTTTTTTAGTTTTTACTTTTTTCAAGAAAATTTTTAATTGTTTTTATTTTGATATATATTTTCTCTGCTTCTTTCCCTTCCTTTCCTTCCCTGACACTCATGCTGCCAATTTACCCAGAAGATCTTATATTTAATATTGTTATATTTTAAAACTGAATAAATGAATAACATCATAGCCACTAAGTCACATATACCTGCTGCAAGAGGGAAAACCTTTTTTTTCTCCAATAGAGTAACCCAGGGTATATCAACCCCTAAAGACAGGCCTAATGTGTAGGAGCAGTTGATCACCATATAAAGGATTCCACAGTTTTTTTATGTGTGCTTTGGTTTACAGTTCAATTTGGTATGGGGGTTATTTTGTTTTTCTTGTTTTTGGAGGTTTGTTATAATATTGGTATTTTGTTTGAGAAAGAACTTAAATTAGGATGGAAAGGAGGTAGAGAAGATGGCAAAGAATATGATTAAAAGATATTAAATTTAAAAATGTTTTAAATAATACCAAATATTATTATTTTATAAATTCTATGTGTGTTGTAAATTTATTCTTCTCTCATATATTATATCCCAACTACAGTTTCCCCTCACTTTTCTCTCTACAGGCCCTGACTTCACATCTTTGTTCCACCATCCCCACTCCTCCTCCATTTGTCTTCAGAAAGAAGCAGGCCCCCCAGGGATTTCAACAAACATGGCATATTGAATTTCAATAATAGTAGGCATCTCCCCTCATATTAAGGTTGGATAAGGTTGCAGAAGTTATAAATGATATTAATAATAAAAATTCAAAACTAGATATTGGCCTAAATGCTGAAAGATTAGAGAGATAAAGGAGCAAGCCACAGACAACGCTTACCCTGATAACTCCTATGCTGAAAGAGGGCTGAGCTTAAGCCTCATCCCATTTTATATTCTCTCTTCTCAGCCATATCTTTTCCTGTCTGTCTGTTCAGACCTCCAGACCTCTATGGTTAACTAGTACCTAGTTCTGCCCTCTGATCTCCTGGCAAGCTTTATTCATTAGAACACAAACAAAATATTATAATATTTTCCTTTTATGTATAAAATAACAAAAGGTTATAATTAATATGAGATAAATTATATACAATAAGTACAATAACTCTATGTAATATATACATGCAATAAATACATCAATAATATCTATTCTGCTAGCAAATGACAAACTCAGAGAAAGTATTTCATATCTATCCTATCTTGAGTCCAAAATTTTGTGACTAATTTACTTTCTAATGTAATTTGCATTACCCAAACTATCTTTTAGTATCTCTCAACCTTATATACTTTACATTTCCTTAATGAATTCCTTTTCTAAATTTGGTAACAAGGAGAACTGCAAATATAACTCTAAACTCTTCAACTCTATCAAAGACCTGAGAAAGAATTAATATTACTGAGCAAAAATGAAGTGCAAACAAGTGACTTCCAAATATGTGAGATATTATAGAAACAGCTAGTTACCTGAACAGTCACACAGGGTCCCTCTCCAATGTTGGAGCATACATCAACAGACCTAGCATATCTGACAAACTTTCCTGTGAAGCAGGATATTCTGAAGGTCTGCCCTACCTTGTCTTGGCAAAGTTTGGCAATTCTTTCTTTTGTGTCCTGTTGGTCCAATTTGGACACCATATTGTCACCACTTGAGGCAATAGCACCTTCTTGCCCACTGGCTTACTTTTGCCATAAAAGTAAACTCCATATGGTGTTTCTTCAGCATGCATCATCTTCTCTGAAGTATATTGGTGTTGCCAGGTACAGATATGTCTCTTTGTCATAAAAAATATCCTATGTTATTAAAACATCTTAAATACCATATTTTGTAGATCTCTGAAGTGTTTGATGACAACCTATCTTTCTAAAATATACCTCTATTTGACCTTGAAAACATACCTAACAATGCAGAAGGACCCTAAAAAAAATCCCACACTAGCTCAGAACTGAGTAAATTAAAGGGTTATTTATTTAGGGGTACACTCACAGATTACATTCCTCTACTAGAACAGGAAATAGCAATCAAATCACAGAAGCAGAAAAGGGACTGGACATGCACTTTACATCAGCATATATGATATAAGAGGCCATGACCAAGTGGGCTGCTAACTTAAAGACTACAGGCAGATGAAATTCCTACAGCACCTCCTCTTTATAATTTCCTTAGCTTGTTGCCACATAATAGAAAACTCTTTCTTTAAACCTTTGCTCTTAACATTATGTTTCTAATGGAATTCTGAGGACTTTAACACACTTCTAAACAGTAATTGATGAATTTCTAATAATCTTGTAATAATAATATTCAAAGACTAGAAATTTACATTACATTGTTATATGACTTCTATAAATACAATACCCTGAACAAGATTAGGAATGTATATAAAACATGTTATAAAAAAGATAACCTTAAATTTGCATCAATATATGACAACCCATATCAATGTAAAATATTTAAAATTAGTAGTTGCATCTTTGTTTTAAAAGAAGACTCAATAATCTACCTTTTTCTCCTATTTCTATAACCCTCCTTTTTCTTTTCAAAGGAGACTCAATAATATATCCTTCTGTCATATCTATATCTCCCTTATTTTCTTTTTGAAGCTGCTCCTTCTACAGAGTGGCACCCAATGTGGTAACTAAATCCACTTAAAAACCTAAAAGGCTTATGTCCATATTCCCAAATATTGTTTATAAATGTTCTTTTACATTTAAAGAGGGATATGATATAGATACGAATAACTTGCACTGGTATAGATTTTAAGGTCAATTTTGTTATATGTAAATGTTTCTCTTAATTTGATAATTGGTAAGGAGCTTGTAGTCATGTTAGTTAGATTTTCTAGATATATAGAAATATATTTCAATTAAATAGACATTCTTCATATCTTTCAAAGGCTATAGAATATGGCATTTTAAATGTTTTAATAACTTAGGGCTTTTCATGACAAGGAGACACATCTGCTCCTGGCAGCACCAATCTACTTCAAGAGGAAGATGGGCATCTAAGAGGCTCCTTATGGAGTTTGATAGCCATTTGAGCAAGAAACTGCTCTTGCCTGGGCTGATACATACTGGACACAAAGAACCTGCAGAAAGAGAACTGCTGAACTTGCCTAAAGGTTAGATGATCTTTCAGGGTTCCTGATTTAGGAAAGAGTCTATGAGACATTCTGCAGGACACAACAGAAAATGACTGAACTGTCTTTGGAATTTCCTGCTTCATGGAAATGTCTGTTGGAAACTAT
The DNA here is from genome assembly GCA_902806775.1 of Microtus agrestis. Classification (NCBI taxonomy): domain Eukaryota; kingdom Metazoa; phylum Chordata; class Mammalia; order Rodentia; family Cricetidae; genus Microtus; species Microtus agrestis. The sequence continues at coordinate 27,035 of CADCXT010005841.1, read as the reverse complement.
GGTCCTGAAGGCCAAAGATGGATGTGCCAACGATACAAAAAAACTTTGGGTGACTGTCCAGGCAGTGAGATGTCTCTGTCATTTCTAGAGTTTTGGAAGTTGCTTACTTCTTGTTTGCTTAGGTAATATTACATCCTTCTGGAGTCTTTGATGGAGTTAAAGTATGGTTAGTTATATTGTAACCATAATTCTTGCTTTATAACTGTTTTGCTATATGTAATTTTACTATGTTAAAGTGAAAGCCATTCTTTTTTGTTTAAACAGAAAAAGGGGAAATGATGGGGGAGAGTCTTCTGTTTTGTGTTAATTTCATTGGTTAAATAAAGAGACTGCCTTGGCCCTTTAATAGGACAGAAAATTAGGTAGGTGGAGTAGACAGAACAGAATGCTGGGAGAAAGAAGCTGAGTCAGGCAGTTGCCATGATTCTCCTACCCAACACAGAAGCAGGTTAAGTTCTTTCTTGATAAGTCACACCTTGTGGTGCTACACCTTTAGCAATGTGCATTGGAACTTTTGAAATCCAGAGACTCAATTATCATTTATTTAGCTTCTGAAATTGTTATTATTCCATCTACTGCTGAAGTCTATCTTTGAATAAATCATGAAGGTTTCCTTTTGGGCTCTGTATGACTTTAGTAAATGGCTCAATTTTCTTCCCCCCTTCTCCAGTTCTGTCCCAAGTTTTCAAAACTGCTATATGGCACAAATCCAAACTGTGGTCATCATATAGAGATTGCCTTTGTACATTATCATAATCTTGCTCTCCAAGAAGTTGTTCTTGGGAGATTCTCATACTTCTAGACCTAATCTATTGTTCTATGGTCTTAACCTCATATTTTCACCAGTTCCTATACTGTTATGGAGGACCATGCTCCATGACTGCTATAACCAAATCTCTCCATTCTTGAGATAATTCTATAGCAAGTTTAACATCTACTTCCCAAAAGGTGAATTCATGCTATATGAGACTATCACTTCCTTGAATATCCTTAAATTTAACATTTCTACAGGAATTCATTCAGCTCTTGTACTGTTTTGGGGATATCTATCATTTAGCAGTTGTTCCTGTACTGTTACTGGATAAATTAAAGTTGGGTGTTTAAAAACCTTAAACTGTTTCTCTCTAGCCTTAAAGCACAATGCTGAGATTTGTTCCCCTTTAATTTCCCCTGCCTGTGTCTAAGTATCTCTATGATCTGTTTTAATAGGTTTTTCTAAGGCCTGTATTTTGGCAATCATATTAATTAGCTTTTAAATGGATAAACCAAGAATTATCCAGCCAATAATAAAGGTGATCAAAATGATAATCAAGATTATGTCAATCCTGGCTGAATTGATTATGTGTTCAATTTTAAACCATCAATTGTGTAATCATACAGAGACCCAACTCTCTCCATTATAGTAGCATTTCTCCCCCCTTTTTTAACATGGCTAAAACTCTCTCTTATAACTAATTCCTCCCATTAAGAGTTCCCAATTGTCTCACCAAATCTGCTGACAATGATGGTGAAATGCTAGGTGAAGCACATCTGAGCAGAGAGCACAGATGGTCACAGTCTGGCTGAGGACAGCTGCAGATGCTAGCATGTAGCCATGAGCTAAGAGTGTGTAGTGTTTGCAACAAGAGTAGAAACCTGAGCAAGTGTCAAGACAGATAACTAGTATTGCAGCACCTTGATGACAGGCTTCACAGGAAGCCCACAATCCACAGGGGAGAGGAAGTGAGCTTTCTGAAAAATGTACATAGGATTGTGCAGAAGAGGCATGTGTGGAAGGAGTAGCATAAAGGTAGAACCAGGTGGTCTTAGGTGGGTAAATCCTGTGGCGTTTAGGAGGCCAGGTGCTTCTGTAGTTTGTGTGGGCAACTAGAGAATGTTTTAGAGAGGTTACACAGGAAAATCCCAGACTCACTCATAGGCATAAGTTAAAAAAAAAAGAAAACCTAGCCACTGTAGTAGTGACTCTAGTAGGAGCTCTAGCCTGTAGTCCAGGTGTGTGCTAATAGCTTCAAGGCCACAAGTGTCAGGACCCGCCTTGACAAAAACACCACTTGTAGAGGTGTGGGGATTTATAAATTTTAAGTAAAAATTATGAAGACATGTAAAAAAAACAAACAAATAGAAACTATAGAATAGTATCAAGAGGACATTTTAGTGAATATTGAAATTGTTTGGTTTTATATTTTTTATATATTTTTATGCCCCAATACAAAAAAGGGAAGGAGGCAACAAAAGACTTTTTTAACATGATACAAAGGACAACTTGAGCAGTTAATTGCTTTAACACTTGTGACATCAAGTCATTAGCATTTTGTTGTTTAGGCAGTGAAGCCACCCTAGACAAAGTATCCTGAAAACAACTCTTCCCTAGGTAACCTTCAATTACAAAAGAAGTAACAGATATAAACTTAAATATGCTGACCATCTGTCACGATGGAATAGATCTATTTGTATGAGCTATCTTAATGTCAGAATAACCAAGTAAACACATCCTGAGTTTGGACGTGCAGCTACACTTGTCCACCATTTTGAGCAACCTCCAACTCTCTGACTATCAGAAAAGGTGGCAATAGGCTCACGTTTTTGGGCTTTTGCACATAGGCAAATGACTTTTTCACAAATTAGTTCCTTTTAAAGTTGGGTGTTAACTGAGGCACAAGTTCTAAATGGTCTCAAAAACCCAGAGTCAGGGAGTCCTTGTCCTCATTGTCACCATGCCCGCCTACATCAGCCAGTGGTCCAGGCAACTGAGCCTGTAGGAGGTGGACGAGCGTCCCCAGCATGGACTGTGGGCCGCCTACACCTGGGTAAAGGTGGACAAACTGGGCAAAGTGCTGACGCCCACCCAGGTTCCGAATAGGCCCAGCAGCATTTCGTGGGATGGCCGTTACCCAGGGAAACTCTACACCCTGGTCCTCACCGACCCAGATGCTCCCAGTAGGAAGGAGCCCAAATTCAGGGAGTGGTACCATTATCTCGTGGTCAACATGAAGGGCAATGACATCAGCAGCAGCAAGATCCTCTCCGATTACGTGGGCTCTGGGCCTCCCAGTGGCACAGGCCTCCACCTCTATGTCTGGCTGGTTTATGAACAGGACAAGCCACTGAAATGTGACGAACCCATCCTCAGCAACATGTCAGGAGATCATCCCAGCAAGTTCAAACTGGTGGCCTTCCGCAAGAAGTATCACCTGGGAGCCCCGGTGGCGGGCGCACTTTACCAGGCAGAGTGGGACGACTACGTGCCCAAGCTGTATGAGCAGCTCTCTGGGAAACAGGGGAACCGTGGAGGCCAGCGGTCCTGGGGACCCCCACAGTATTGTCAAGTTGTACAAAGCATGCTGTTTCTCCTCCTTCCTTCCTACCCCCTCGCAGGGAGTCCTGAGCTGTGCTAGGATAGAGGTGTAGGGTGACTTCCCTCTGCTTATCTTTATGATTCTAATAATCGTATCCAGGTTTATGTTTGCTCGAATTTAGGCTCCATCTAGGGGGTGGTTGTTGTTCTAATGGAGTCCTTATGTTGTTAATTTAAGATTTGCAACTCTGAAAAGTAAAGACACTCTGCTCCACGTGAGGGTGAGGGCTAGTGTTGTCTGTACTTGGTTTGACAAGGACTCGCCCAGAACCAGGCACGGTGGCATCTTCTGAGAAGATGTGTTTTTAGAGTTCTGTCCCCCTGAGATAACTCAAGGCTTCCATCTCAGCTGGGGCAGAAGGCTGCACAGGTGTTGGTGTCCTGTAGCTCTAAAGAACAGGGCTACTGTGCTGAGGCAAAGATCCAGAGAAAGGGCTAAGTCTTGCTTCTCAGTAGTGTGAGCAAAAGTTCCTGGAGTTGGTAGGTGTGTTAATATTGTCTGTACATCATCAAATAAAAATAAAGGTATTGGATTCAGGGGAAAAAAAACAAAACAAAACCCAGAGTCAGATAGTGAGGTAAATGCTGAAAGATCAGAGAGAAAGTAGCAAGCCATAGCCAACTCTTACCTTGCTAATTCCTTCAGCCAAAAAAGAACTAAACTCCTATTTTCTTCTTCCTTATATTCCTCTTTCTATCCAGCCATATCATTTCCTATCTGTCTGTACCTCTATAGTTAATTTGTTGCTAGCTCTGTCCTCTAATCTTCAGACAAATTTTATTTATTAGAGTACAAACAAAAGATCAGTACAGGATAAGGGAACCTAGTAGGAGTAAAAAATGGTCACAAAAGCAGGCAAAAAATTCAGAGAGCCTCTGCTCCCGTTGTTAGAAGTCCCACAAGAAGACCAAGCTATACAACCATGGCAAGTATACAAAGGGCCGAGGTCACACCCATTGATACTCCCTGATTGTTAGTTCAGTTTTTTTTATCCCCTATGAGCCTAAGTTAGTTTTCTTGTGGTGTCCTTGACCCCTCTGGCTCATAAAATTCTTCTTTCCTATATTGCACAGGATTTCCTAAGTTCCACTTAATGTTTGGCTGTGAGTCTCAGCATATGCTCCCATCAGTTGCTGGAAGAAGCCTTAGTGGTAACAGCTTTACTATGTAGCAATCTATAAGTACAGCAGAGTTTCAGCAGTAATCATTTCATTGATTTTTATCGTCAGTCATGTTTGGTTCTATCCCAAGTCTCTAACTGTCCAGCTTTTGGGTACTAGTCCTCCAGTCAGTGTCATGGGTGGGGTCTGTATCATGACATGGATCTCAAGTTGAACCAATCTTGTTTGGTTACACCCACAAGTTCTGTGACACCTTTACCTCAGCACATTTTGCAGGCCAGAAAAAATTTACATCAAAGATTTTGTGTATGGGTTTGTGTGCCAATACCTCCACTGAAAGACTTTCCTAATTACAGAAGATGGCTATGTCAGGCTTACTATGACCCCATTAACAGATGTCTTAGCTAGTGTCATTCGCACAGAGTCCTGGGAATATCTATTGCACTGGGTTTATACCTTGCTATAACATGAGGGTCTGCTTGTTGGGGTTTCTGTACTGCCCAGTTCCCACAGCTGGTAAGCACCAAAGAAAATCACACAGAGGTCTCCATAAGTTATACACTGATTGACCCATTATCTCAGGCTTCATATTAGCTCTTATAACATATATTAGCCCATTATTCTAGTATATGTTAGCCACATGGCTCGGTACTTTTTTCAGTAGAGCAGGTCACATCTTGCTTCTTTGGTGTCTGGACAGGACTGGGGAGGAATGGGCTTCCTCCTTCCTTGAATTCTTCTGTTCTCCTTGCCCCACTTCTACTTCCTGTCTTGTTGTCCTGCCTATACTTCCTGCCTGGCTACTGGCCAATCAGTGTTTATTTAAAATGTAATTGACTGAATACAGAATTGTCCCTCACCACCTTGCCCATGAAATGACTTCCAATTCTAGTTGTCTCTCCCGGTATTCTCTTTCCACCAATCCATCAATAACCTGGTCCATCTTGTTTTTATCTCCACATGTTACCAGTCAACCCTAGATACCTATGTTATTTGATATAATGGATAACCATGATATAATCTACAGATCTAGAGAGGCTAAGTAACAATGAGGGCTCAAGCAATTCTTCAATGATCTCCCTGGAAGGGGTAATATAATTCTGTGTCTTCGAAATCTGTACTACTTAGGATGTATTCCAAGAATCATACCAATTTTGCAAATAGACAAAGAGGGAAACAGGCAGAAATTGGATAATAGAAGCCTCTGAGATGTATGAGTGTGAAAGGCCAGGTCACTAATGTTAAAATCTTGCCAGGTGCTACTCCAATATAATCTAAGTGGCTCTAACTTTTCTAAATGATGATAACATAGTGGGCAAGATGGAAATATATTTTTCAGTGTTCTCAGACTCTCATCATTAAAGACACAGTAAGCTATTTTCATCATCCCTTTAATATTTTGAGACTATCATTATATGCATGCCACCCCCCTTTTCATTGATTGTTGTTACATGTATATATATGCAAAGGCACGATAACTGTCCAACCCCCTTATTAAAATTTTCTATATATGTGAATTATAGTCATGGTGAATTTAATGTTGTCAAGTCTTAGTTATTTGGGAATTTTTATTAATCAGTCAGGGACAATTATTGGAAGAACTGTGATGCCACACATTCGTTATTCAAATATGGTATTTCATTATTTCCTCCCCTTTGAAGTATCTCCCCCCTCATTACCAAATTAGTTGCTTAATCCCAGCAACATCCTGTCATTCTTACTAGCTTTCTTTCTGTAAAATGTTTTTTTTTCTTTCTCTCTTCTTTCCATGGAAAGTGCTTTGAGGCCTGCACTAAATTCCTATAGGAGATGCTGTAGGTATAGCAGTGGAGTGCATGGGTACCATTCTGCCTTCCTGGTGTGAATGTCTAGTGTAGAAAACCTGCATCAAACACTCATTCAAACTTTATGCTTCTGTATTAATGGGCAGCAGTGCCAAGGATATGTAACTTGATCTCTAAGAATAGAGAAGAGATTCCTAATTTAATTTTGAATTCTCATACAATTTTGTGTCTAATGCCAGATTTGCACTTAATAATATCAATAGAGCCATTTGTACAAAATGGACTTTACTTAATATTTACTTAAGATTATTAAATATTATTGTATAGGATTATGTGATTTCACAATTCTTAATGAGATTAAAAAGAAAATGAGTGATCAGTAACCGAAACTATTGCTTTCATTATTATCATAAAATTCAAAGAATATTAGGGTGGTGATGACCTGTAATTTGTAATAAGTTTAAATTAAATTTAATACTTCTCATTACTCACTTTTTAAATTAAAAGTGAGGTCTTCTCACTTTTCTTAGTGTACACTAACCATCTGAAACTATATAGGAAATGAGAGAGAAATATGCTTGTACCAATGATAATCAAGGAAGAGACTATAAACTTGAGAATTGGGGGCATAGGAATGTTTTATGGAAGGGAAGTTGAAGGAGAAGTGATACAATTCTATTTCAATAAAAACATATACAAAATCATATATGCATGATATATGTTTGTTATTCTGAGCACATTGCACTGGTTTTCTGCCTGTAGCTACAACTTCTCTAACCACAGACTCAGATACAAGGCATTTTTTTCAAACCTATACTGGTTTTGAAACAGAATTCCCTGAAGGACTAATGCAGGACTAAGTTGCTTGAAAAGAAAGTGGTCTCTTTAAGAGAAATGTTTTAATGGTAAACATGTAGAATTTATTATCTTTTATGATGAGTTAGGAATGACAATCCAAACCTTTGTTTATTATTTCTTGGGAATAGGCAGAGTAGAGAGCTCTAGGGAAGAGTACATCCTCCCAGGAACAATTCACCGGGTACATTCTCTGATAAAGACGTTTGCATCTATGCAAACTTTTTAAAGTTACAAGTGCCAAAAGAAGCACTGGATGGTAAATTTTGTATTGTTTAAGTCAATTTCTGGAGAAGTTGATATTTATCAAAGCAATAATAGTCACACACTGGTAGAATGTTTGCCCAGAATGTGTAAGATCATGGCTTTACTTTGCATTGCACTAGCAAAACCTCATGACAACATGCATCAAAATTTCAGCAGGTATGCAAAGGGATGGCAAGAAAATAATGGAGATCATGGCAGAACATTATTTTATGTACGTATCCAACCTCAACACACACACGGGGAGAGTGGGGGGATGGGTTTCATTATGTGATCTTCATGCACATTGTTAGTGTTGTTAGTCTTTCTCCCCCACTCATCTTCTTCTTTCATATCACAGTGTTCTATTATGCTGTTTAAAATTATGTTTTCTTTCCTAAACTTTTTATGACCTATTTATTATTCCATTCAAATATTCCCCTTTCCTGTGTAATGAACTACACTACACACCCACACTCAGAGAGAAGAAAAGAGAGAGAGAGAAAATATACAAAGAACTAAAACAACTACAGAAACAATGCTACCTCCATTTGTTCTAATTAATAAATAGGTAAATAAAATGAAAAATTCCTTATCAGAAAAAATACCAACAGTGAGTAAACATCTTTAAAAGTGAAAAAAAACCTATGTCATCAGGTAAATCAAAATTAAAAGAATTGAGTGATTGTTTCACTTGACTTATAATAACTAACATCAAGAAACAAACATTGGTGAAGCTGAGATAAAAGAGGAAGGAAGCTTTATCAACTGTTGGTGAGAATCTAATCTTTCTCAGGCATTGTAAAGATTTACCCAGTCTTATCATTCCTGGGTACATATCTGATGGACTCTATATCTTATCACTCAGTCTTATTTATTTTTTGTTACTTATTATTCATAGCAGCTAGGAGATGTACACTGTGTTGATGCCCATCATAAGGTAAATGGAAAGAAAAATGAAATTATGATGCTTATAGGAAAATTCATGAAATTAGAAATTATAATAAATGAATTATCCCAGGTTCAGACAAAAAATAGTTCATTTTCTCATAGTGGAACATTCTTTTAAGAAAATTCTTTTACAGAAGTTTTTGGAAATACAGTGTGGATTTTTGATATATTCGTTGTATAAAGCAATGTTACATAACTATATTTTAAATTATATACTTTAATTATACTCATTATCCCCCTCCATTTACTGGTCCTCATATTCATTCCTTCCTATAATATGATATTTTAAGTTGGAAAAGCAAATTCAATGATTTTTAATTCAAAAGGACTGTGAAAAAATTTTACTTGGTAATTAGAGTATCTTTGATAGACTTCTTTACTTTTATTTTCATATATAAAATATTCCATGTTAGATCTTATATTATATCTAATTAGTATTAAAACGTGGCAATATATAATTTTTGATAGTTCAATAATTAGCATCTTCTTAATTTTACAAATATTTTTATAATTTGGCAAGAATGAAATGTGACTGTAATGAGGTAAGGCATAACAATTTATACTTTGTAAAGTGAATCATGATGGGAATGTGAATTAGAAATGTTGGCATATATGAAAATATGCACAGGGAGTCACATATAATTTCTTTTTATGAAATTACTTCTATTGCTTTTGAACCTGACTAAAATCAAGTGTAGGAGAGATTAGTTCAAAAATAAACTGATACTTTTCTTAATGAGTATGACTCACAAATACAAAAATACAGTAGGTAAAGTCTTGGATGAGTCTGAATTTAAAACTTAACATAGGAATATATTCCAGTTGAAATTATCCTTTTATTATTTTTTTTAATTATGATGATGAGGTGGTGGTAAGGTGACTCAGTGTTTTAGAGCACTGGATGTTTTTCCAGAGGTCCTGAACTCACTAACTTGCAACCACTTGGTCCCAACCATCTATATGGGGGTCTGATGACCTTTTCTGAAATGTAGGTATTCAAGCAGGCAGAGCACTCATATTTTAATTAATTAATTAATTAATTAATACACAATAAATAAAAATGAAAAGAAATCTTAAAATACAATGTGAATATTAGTAGAAATTCATGTATAGGAAAAAGACAAAGCTAGTAACTATGCCATGTTATGTAGGAGCAATAAATATTTTGTTTTATTTTTAATGTGCTGGCAGTATATCCAAATACTATCTACTAGAATATATTAATAATCCTTCCTGCCATTAGATTAATCCCACAAAGCTCTGACAAAACATGTCCAGTATTGTTTATGATGTTTTTTATGAACCAGGTAGTGGAATAAGTTGTGTCAAACAGAATAAGAGCAATTATTGTTGATACATAATGTAATTACCAATAACGTATTGTATACAAATGAAGAGGAATATTTTAACCTTCACATGAATCAACTGATATGTCTACATGCCATTTGTACTCATAGCAAGTGTCCCATGAATCCCAGTGACAACAGGAGAGAAAAAAACTCTAATGTGAGTTCATCACAAATTGAAACTGCTTTTCTCAGAAGAAAGAGGAACAGTGTTCCCTAAGAAAATTTTTTTGTTTGTTTGTTTTTGAAACAGGGTTTCTCTGTGGCTATGGAACTTGTTCTGGAACTAGCTCTTGTAGACCAGTCTGGCCTCAAACTCACAGAGATCCTCCTCCCTCTGCTTCCCAAGTGCTCGGATTAAAGGTGTGCACCACCACCGACAGGCTGAAAGATATTTTTTCTTAACAAAAAACAATTTCTACTCCACAGAGCATAACCAAATCCTTCCTGCCATTCTAAGCACTACCTGTGTGCTGCTTTCCACTAAAGGGGACAATTCTTTTCATGCTTTGTCTTACACAAAGTGAAACTTTTCTTTGAGGAAAAAAATCACTTGTGTATAGTTGTGGCCAAATGTTGTGCCTGTACAAGATTCATTTCATCATCCATATATTAAACTAAAGATACTGGTGGAGAATGTTGATAGTTCCAAGTATGCCCCCATATAATTTCAGGTGGAAGTGAAAGACTATGCATTACTATTTTGGTGTGTAGCTACTGGTGTAATCAGATTACAAAGCATTAGAATAAAACCCATATACTCCAATATTTCATGCTTGATGCAATTTTCTGAAATCAAAATGTGCATAAATTTATTTTCTATTATTAAAACAAATGAAACATCAATAATTTAGAGAAAAATCTCCAAATTTGCTTAACAAATTTTCAAACTAAAGCAACTTTATTCATTTCAGTTATTTATGACTGTTTAAATAATCAATTACATTAAATTCTTCTATTTTTGAGATACTTCATGGAACTATTGTATAAATCTATTAAAATTATTTGAGGTGAACATGATGCTTGTTTCTAAGTAAAACAATATTTCAAAGTATCCCTGATGATTGCTGATTTAAATTGTACCGTATTTAAGCAACAAAATGATTAACCTGTTATAAAAAGATATTTAATACCTAAGGAAAGTATTTATATCATTCATTAAACTAGAGCACAAGCATGTGGAGTAAACATAACCTTAAATGTTATATTGATACACATATTTTAGTAATTGTCTCTAATTTTAGTAATATATGGTGTTATAATTAAACATGAAATGTGTCACATCAAATAACTTGGTTTCTAGCTAGGAATCATATTTGGAAAGGTGATGGAAATTTTAGAAGTTCAGACATAGCTAGAAGTACATCCCAGAATAAATAGATACAGAAGACTTTGTAGGTCATGCATGAATGCTGAACCCTTTCTATATGCTTCCTGTCCTCCATGGTGTGACTAGATCTGACCATGTAAACAAACCTCCATGTTTTTCACCCTGACCAGGTACATGGAAGAAATGGACTCAAGGACTGGATTTACATATTTAAAACTGTAAGCCCAAATAAGTATTTTTTCCAATGATGTTGTTTTCATGAGGTATTGTTTCCTAAGAGCTATTTTCATGTCAGCTATTCAAAGTTAAATAGACACACATGCATGTGTGCACATAGACACACATGTGTATGAAGGTACATGGTAAGAAAGGGCAGAAATTTTAAAGTATGACATCATGGTAGTATAGTTAAATACTATTTTCTATTTATGTTCTTCTATTTAACAAAACTGTCACTGAAATAATCAAATTAATGTTAATAATTTACTTAATAGGAAAAATTAATATTGAAGCATTATCTATTATCTATTATTGATATAATTTTCTCAAACATCAAAAATAATATATATTGTAATTACCAAGACAATCTAGTTTAATTGATTTATAAATAAAGTTGTAATATTTTTGCTTCATTTTAATTAAAATATTTCCAGCTTATATTAGATAAAGTTTTACACAATTTTAGATATAAGTCACTAAGAATTTTATAAATAGTAGCTGTCTAAAAGCGATGCAATAAGCCATTCTGCTCTCTTGTTTGCAAAGAAGTTCAAGTAGAACAGAGATTATCTGATTTCCTCTAAGGTTAAAGGGTGAGTTTCCTTTTAAGGATTTCTTGTTTGTCTTTTCTTCATGAAATGATATTAAGCTGATTAGTAAAACTGCAATACCAGAATAACAATATCAGGAAACATGTTAACTTTTACAAAAGACTGATACCATATAACTTTAATTTTCCTAATATATATTCATTAAGAAAATAATGTTAGACATTAAAATATAATTATTGAAAGATATTGTGTACCTTTTTGGTCAGTTTTTTTGGTTTAAAATTTTTGATAGTGTCTTTTTCTACTTATTGATATTTTATTGGAAGACACATAGAACCAAAAACTATGTTTGAAGGTAGTATCCAATAGCAAATCTTCTCACATGAAAAACAAAGAGAATTGAAATAGTAAACCCCTACTTCGATGGAATGAGATGAAACTAATTATTTTGGACCCCAAGGTGTTGTGGGAGGTCCTTCTGCTCCTCCAGCCTATAGCCGCTGAGATACCAGCCCATTGTGGCATGGTCTCTCTCCTTTTAAAAAAGCAGCTACTTCCCTTCTCGCTCTCTTACTTCCTGCTCCGCTTCTGGCGACTAGACTCCTTCCTGATTGCGCAGAGGGCTGTTGTCTGGGATGGTTATCTGTAAGTTTTTTCCCCTTTAAATAAGTACCACCTTATTAATCATAATTCCGAACTGCTGCGGGATTGTTTGTGACTTATGCCTTCACCAAGGATTCCAAATAACACTGGCAATATTACCAAAATATCAGTATGAATCTAAAATTGGTGTTTTTCTAAGATTGTCATGGCATTAGAAAGGGAAAGCCTACAGAAAGCCAAATGAATTCATCATTGTTTTGACACAAAGGCAGACTTATAAAGAAGGTATTATTACAGAAATTGGAAAAAGAAACCTACAAGACATTCACATGAATGTTGAAAAGAGGATGCTATTCCTAAACTAAGAACACAAAGTCTTCCACATAATAAAATATATGCAAGAATGTAAAAAATATGTATGGGTTTGTGTATTAATCAGTGTTCCATAGAACCCTACAGCTTCTTTGTAGGTTGTGATTCCTTTGTGGGTCAAACAATCTTTTCACAGAAAGAATTATGGTCTAATTCAAATGAAGGAATGGACTTACTAGTTAGAGTGAGGGCAAACAGGCAAGAAGAACAAGTTTCCTACTCCTATGCCCTTTATGCAGGCTGCCCTCAGAATGCTGGTTGAGATTAAAGATGGATCTTCCCACCTCAAAGATCTAGATTAGAAGCAAGTATTCTCATTTCAAATGATTTAGTAAATGGGAAAAAGTTTCTCAAAGGTGTACCCAGCCATTTGGTTTAGATTAGTCCCTGATATAGTCAAGTTGATAACCAAAAACAGTTATCACAGTTTGTATGCTTTTTATTTATCAGTAATGTCTTCATGCCTATTATTTGCTTACCCAAGAAATTCTGACAAATATTTTTACCATTTAAAAATAGCATAATTACATTTATTAGTCATTTCCTTTTTTATATGTAACTAGGAATTAATTTTGTCCTATACTGACAACTATTTTGAGAATGTTTGCATGTATCTTTTATTTGTGTGTGTGTGTTTGTGTGTGTGTCCATGTGTGCAGATGCACATAGTAAGAAAAAAAGAACATAGGATACATTGGAACTGGCATTATAAGTCTGCTATGTGACACCAGAATTTTGTGCTGTGAATTGAACCCCTCTGAAAGAGGAAGTGCTGTGAACTGCCAAGTCATTTATCCAGCACAACTCAATTTTGTATGACTATGATTTTGTTCCTCTAAAGATTCTTTGAAACACGTAATAATTAAACATTATTTTCTGTTTAAATTTACTGATAGAAGGAATAACTCAATGCTGCATTCAGTGTGCTATACGACTAGTGAAGATCTGTCAATGTGAATGATCAAAAGTTGAGCTGTTATATCATTTAATTAAAATTTCTTTAGTGCTTTGATATTGAAAGGCCAAATAGTTATTGAAGAACAAAGTAAGAAGTTGGTATATTCATAATATTTGTAACAATAGGAGATTAAATTTTCACTAAGATAGGCATGGATTATTAGAACCTCAGCAGTCTACTTAAAAAATTTTCCATTTCTGTTTAGGTCTGTACTCCATTTTTAAATTGGATTATTTGTCCTTTTGATGACCAATTTCTTGAGTCCTTTATAATTTTGGGGATCAGATCTCTCTCTGATGTGGGATTAGTGAAGATCATTTTTTTTCCTCTCAATGAGCTTAAAGTAAAAAGATCCCTCACAAACATGTTCCAGAACTTGTTTCTTTCTTTAATTTTTTTCCTTTCCTTTCCCTTTTTCTGTTTTTTTCATGTTAAGGTTTTTCTTTATAGCCTTGTTGCACATCCTGGAACTAGCTCTTGTAGACCAGGCTGGACTTGAGCTCACAGAAATTCGCCTGCCTCTGCCTCCTGAGTTCTGGTATTAAAGGCAGGCACCACCACCACCATGTTGGCTTTGTTTGTTTCTCAAACTGCCAAGTTGAGAATAAAGTTTAACCTTAATCATAAACCTTTAATGATGTAAGAAGAGCCAGTCTATGAGCCAGTTTATTGTGTTTAAGATTATATTTTAGGAGTCATGTTCTTTGTATTTATGGACAGACAATATTAGCATGGCACTCTGAAGAAACTTCTAACAATAAAATGAATTTAACATGTTAACAAGGTCTGAACAAGGGAAAGAGGATATTCTAAGAAGAAAAACTATTTGAAACAATTTTGTACTTTCATACAATCAGGACCATTAGAGAAATAAAAAGCAGTCACAAAAATATTTTAGACATTATTTTATTCTTTGAAAATTTAGCATGTATTCTCTATATATCTATTATAATTATAATCTATCTATATATAACTATATATCATATCTATTTCTTCATTCTTTCCAAATAATTTCCTTTTGAAGCCTTATAATTTTCTCCTTCACAACACTTATAGTTTAAATAATAATAAAATTAATAATAATAATGATGTTAATTATCATTATTATTGTCTTAGGGTTTCTATTACTGTAATGAGACACCATTACCTTATCATGACAAGTTTTATAAACTTGTCAAAGTGTGACACCCATTTATAATGCTCTGGAACTTCCCTTATTAATTACAAATTAAGCAAACATACTAAGCCAGGAAATGATAGCACACACTTTTAATTCCAGCACTGAGGAAGCAGAGGCAGGCAGATTTCTATGAAGTCAAGATCACCCTAATCTACAAAGCAAGTTCAGGACAGCCAATGTGGTTATATAAAGAAACCCTGTCTCAAAACTCCACCCCCCAAAAATCCTATTACTGAACTATATATATATATATATATAATATATATATATATATATATATATACATAGTATAATAAAATTGATCTAAAATTTGTATAAATAAACCAAGATCCATACAAATTATTCATCTCTATAGCATATCTTCCATTAAATGTAAACAAACATTATAAACAATATTTGGGAATATGGGTATAGTTCTCTCCAAACTGTTTCCTGATGTTTACTGGGTGAAGTAATTTTTTGAGGGTTCTTGGTGCATCAAACCACATTAGTCTGGAAGAATTCCACAGGTTTGCATCTCTGAAAACAAAAGCAGAACCTCTTTTCCAAAGAAACATGTCCTTAGACCCATATTTTGAATTCAAAATGTTTATAAAATATATTTGTTTGTAGTAGGAGCTGGCAGGCTGCGTTCCCAGTGCCCGGCCACCCACCCAGCTAGCTTTACCCAAAATAATTACACAGAAACTGTATTCGTTTAAACACTGCCTGGCCCATTAGTTCCAGCCTCTTATTGGCTAACTCTTACATGTCGATTAAACCATTTTTAATAATCTGTGTAGCCCCATGAGGTGTGGCTTACCAGGGAAGATCTTAACCTGCATCTGTCTGGAGTGGGAGAATCATGGCGACTGACTAACTCAGCTTTTTTTCTCCCAGCATTCTGTTTGGTTTACTGCACCTACCTAATTTCTGTCCTATTAAAGGGCCAAGGCAGTTTCTTTATTTAACCAATGAAATCAACACAAAATAGAAGACTCCCACATCATTTGTTGGCTTAATTTAGCAGTCCCCTGAATCAAATGTCTCTCTGCATCTGAAAAATTCAGTGGAATCGCTGGGAGTGTCTCTCTATTTAATTTGATGTTGGCTGTTGGCTTGCTGTATATTGCCTTTATTATGCTTAGGTATGTTCCCTGTATTCCTGTTCTCTCCAAGACCTTTATCATGAAGGGCTGTTGTATTTTGTTGAAAGATTTTTTTGTCATCTAATGAGATAATCTTTGGGTTTTTATTTTTCAGTTTGTTTATATGGTAGATTATGCTGACATATTTTTGTATGTTGAGCTATCACTGCGTCTCTGGGATGAAGCTGACTTGATCATAGTATATGATTGTTCAGAAACAACATCCTTCACAGTAGCCTCAAATAGCATAAAATACGTTGGAGTAACTCTAACAAAACAAGTAGAAGACTTGTATACAAGAACTTAAAATCTTTAAAGAAAGAAGTTAAAGAAGACAACAGAAAGTGACAAGATCTCCCATGCTCTTGGGTAGGCAGAATTAACATTGTAAAAATGACAATGTTACCAAAAGCAATCTACAGTTTCAATACAATGCCCATCAAAATCCCAGCAAAATTCTTCACAGACCTCAAAAGAATGGTACTCAACTTCATATGGAAAAGCAAAAAACCAACCCAGGATATCCAAAACAATTCTGTACAATAAAAGAACTTCTGGAGGCATCACAATCTCTGATTTAAAATTCTATTACAGAGCTACAGTACTGAAAACAGCCTGGTATTTGCATAAGAAAAGACAGAAGAACAAATGAAACAGAATAGAAGACCCAGAAATTATTCCATATCCATTCAAACACCTGATTTTTGACAAAGAAGCAAAATATATCAAATTGAAAAAAGAAAGCATATTTAACAAATGTGCTTGCTAACTTGATAACAACATGTAGAAGAATGAAAATAGACCCATATTTATCACCACACAAAAACTCAAGTCTAAATGGATCAAAGACTTCAACATAAAGCCAGCCACACTGATACTTATAGAAGAGAAAGTGGGAAGTACACTTAAATGCACTGGCACAGGAGACCACTTCCTATATAACCCCAGCAGCACAGACACTGAGAGAAACAGTTAATAAATGGGACCTCCTGAAATGGAAAAACATCTGTAAAGCAAAGGTAACAGTCAAAAGACAAAACAACAGCCTACAGAATGGGAAAAGATCTTCACTAACCCCACCTCAGAAAGAGGTCTTATCTCCAAAGTATAAAAAGAACTCAAGAAATTAGTCCTCAAAAGAATAAAGAATCCAATAAAAAAATGGAGCACTACCTAAAAAGTGAACTCTCAACAGAGGAATCTAAAATGGCTGAAAGACACTTAAGGAAATGTTCAACATCCTTAGTCATCAAAGAAATGCAAATTAAAACAACTCTGAGATTCCAACTTACACCCGTAAGAATGACCAAGATCAAATACACTGATGACAACTTATGCTGGAGAGGTTGTGGGGAAAGGTGAACACTTCTCTGTGTTGCTGGGGGAATGCAAGCTGGTACATCTTCTTTGGAAATCAGTGTGGCAATTTCTCAGAAAATTAGGAAACAACTTACCTCAAGACCCAGCAATACAATTTTTGGGTATATATCCAAAGAATGCTCAATCGTGCAACAAGGACATGTGCTCAACTATGTTTACAGCAGCATTGTTTGTCATAGATAGAACCTGGACACAAGCAAAATGCCCCTTGACTGAAGAATAAATATGGAAGATGTGGTACAGTTACACAATGGAGTACTACACAGCTGAAAAAAATAACGGCATCTTTAATTTTGCAGGCAAGTGGATGAAGCTAGAAAACATTATTTTGAGTGAGGTAACTCACACAGAGAAAGACAATTATCATATTTATTTACTCGTAGGTAGTTTTTATTTTTATTTATTTATTTATTTTTATTTATTTATTAAATATTTCTGCCTCCTCCCCGCCACCGCCTCCCATTTCCCTCCCCACCCTAAAAGTCCCCCTCCCTCATCAGCCTGAAGAGCAATCAAGGTTCCCTTCCCTGTGGGAAGTTCAAGGACCACCCACCTCCATCCAGGTCTAGTAAGGTGAGCATCCAAACTGCCCAGGCTTCTACAAAGCTAGTACGTGCAGTAGGATCAAAAACCCATTGCCATTGTTCTTGAGTTCTCAGCAGTCCTCATTTTCTGCTATGTATGTGTGTGTGTGTGTGTGTGTGTGTGTGTGTGTGAATTATAAATGCAAGTATTTTTTCCATTTATCTATATAGTTCTAGACTTTTCTCTGTTTGCCCCACCTCTCCCCTCTCCTTCCACCCTCTCCCTGGTAACCATGCTCCCAATTTACTAAGGAGTTCCTGTGTTTATTTACTTCCCATGTAGATTAGATCTATGTAAGTCTCTTTTTGGGTCCTCATTGTTTTCTAGGTTCTCTGGGACTGTGATTTGTGGTCTGATTTTCTTTGCTTTATGTTTAAAAACTACTTATTCAGCTTGGTGCCCCATTTTATAATTGAATAAGTCTACAGAAGGAGTTATAGGATACTCTCTGAAGCTACCATCAAAGTTTCAGTTTCTCTGTATCCAGTGGTAGTCCATGGCTTTTCCCTAACTCCTCCTTCTTTTTCCCAGCATTCACTTTAGTTCTTCCCACCAGCTCTTTCTGCCCTGCTCTGCCATAGGCTCAATGCAGTCCTTTATTAACCAGTGGTAATCACAGCATACAGAGGGGAATCCCACATCAACCAGCTATTTATGCCTCACTCAAATTATTAACAATTTTGATGTTTCCATGTATTTATCAGAAACAACACTGCATTTGACAATATTGACAATACATTTAAATGAATGAACAGTTTGATAGGAAATGATTTGTCTTTGATAACCCACATATCTCTGCTTCAAGCAACATAAGGGAAAGCAATTATATTCTCCATGTATTCTCTAAATATGGTTTTTCAATTTACCTGTGGTCAAAATAGCCCTTTGTTTGCCCTGCATAGAGTAAAATGGTCTGTATGAGAGACAGAATAAGCTAGAGCTATGGAAATAACAGCCAGTAAAATCTCTACATGTCTGACTTTGAAGGATGATTTTTGACAATGTTACTTGCTTTTTTTTCTTATTTATTACTTTTTTCTAATGTTTTAAATATTCATGACTAATTATCATTTGGAAGACTTATTTCAGAGTAATTGATTTCTGTAAACATAGGTTGAATTTTCTCTTAAGTGGTTTATATATGTAGTATGTGACTTTTTGTTATATATATATATATATATATATATATATATATATATATATATATATTCCATATGCCTGGAAATACAGAGGTATGACTTAGAGAGTCTTCCTTCATTATTCCCTGTGTTATGAACTAATATAGCCTAACTGAATCCATAGCTGAATATGACTAGTGTTGCTAGCAAACCATCTGATATTTATGTCAGTGCTAGGGGACTACACTCAAGTCTTTGGGTGTGCATAGAAATTTCTTGCCTCTTGTCAAATAAAAAATTCCCTATCTCCTTTTTCTGTTCATCTTTGGATTGATTAAAATCTATATTTTCCTGAAAAATGTATAGTTTTAAAATATATACTGTACAACTAATAAATCTAGTTCATTAAAATGTCATTATATCTCATAGTTACCACTTTTTTGGTAAAAATTTTCAAACCCTAAAAGTACTTTTAAGAACATGATGTGAGCCATTACTTCCGTGAGGGACTTGTGTGCCTGGGGTGTGTGCTACGGGGTGCATTTTGTGTTTGAAATAGGGTGTACGCCATGTCCCGTGGGTCCAGCGCCGGTTTTGACCTCCACATTACTATTTTCTCTCCCGAGGGCCGACTCTACCAAGTAGAATATGCTTTTAAGGCTATTAACCAGGGTGGACTCACATCTGTGGCTGTCAGAGGAAAAGACTGTGCAGTAATTGTCACACAGAATAAAGTACCCGACAAATTACTGGATTCCAGCACAGTGACCCACTTGTTCAAGATAACTGAGAACATCGGCTGTGTGATGACTGGGATGACAGCTGACAGCAGATCCCAGGTACAGAGGGCACGCGATGAGGCAGCTAACTGGAAATACAAGTACGGCTATGAGATTCCTGTGGACATGCTGTGTAAAAGAATCGCTGATATTTCTCAGGTCTACACACAGAATGCGGAGATGAGGCCGCTCGGTTGTTGTATGATTTTAATGGTATCGATGAAGAACAAGGTCCTCAAGTGTACAAGTGTGACCCTGCAGGCTACTACTGTGGCTTTAAAGCTACTGCAGCAGGCGTCAGACAGAGTCAACCAGCTTCCTCGAAAAATAAGTGAAGAAGAAATTTGATTGGACATTTGAACAAACAGTGGAAACTGCAATCGCATGCCTGTCTACTGTTCTGTCGATTGACTTCAAGCCTTCAGAAACAGAAGTTGGAGTAGTTACAGTCGAAAATCCTAAATTCAGGATTCTCTCAGAAGCAGAGATCGACGCTCACCTTGTTGCTCTAGCAGAGAGAGACTGAATGTTGTCATCACTTTACCAAATCCATGATGCCACTTGCCTGTGTGTTTGGTGACAGCAAACCAACATCACAGAGGCCCCTGGGTTGAAGATGGAACCTCTCCCACTCCTCCTGCCACTGAGCTGGTTAGGACTGTATAAATAAAACTGTGCTTTTGGAAAAAAAAACATGATGTGCCATAATTATATACCATTATGATGATGAATAATAACTCTTATAGTTCTATATTTATCTTCTTTTAATAAAATGGCTTATATTCTACCCAAACAAAAGAATAATACTGAAAATTACCCTTGCTGTAAAGAAAATTACTTGTGGAAATTAAAAAAAAATTGGCTGGTAAATCATCTGTACCATGATATTACAATCTTCTCTAGCATATACACTTGGATTTAGACAAAAAACAATTTAAAGTTATTGTCTTCTTTTTCTTCATTTCACTTAAAACTGACTGTCTTCTAGAGGTGATGAAATATTTTCATTGCTTTTATCTTATTGATATACTTCAAGTTTCTTGTGGTTTTCACATAAGTTAACAAAAAAAAGGTAAAAATACATGGCTTTTTAGACTGAACAGTTTAACAATTCCATGTTAATTATTGTTGTTTTTTTAATCTAGCTATTTGAAAATATTTATTATGTACTAAATTATGCTTTTATTTATTGTTGGTTTTTTGATGTTGTATAGTTTTGTAGTGATTGCTATGCTTGTATCAGAAACTGAAATATTCTGAGAATATTTCTCTGCTGGAATTGGTTTGTGCTGTAAGGAAAAAAAAACAGGCCTGCTTGTGAACCATCAGGAAAAATGCCTCTTACCTCTGTCTAGCAGGTAAGAGCACATGCAAGCCACGGTACTCTAAAGGTTTTAAAAGCAGGATACAGACATATTTGAGCTGCAATATGCTAAAATTTACAAGCTTTTGGAAAAAATAAATCAGAATTTTAGGTTTTATTTTATTTTTTTCCAGCTTAGATTCTTTGTAATAGATTTTGAACCCAACCTAAAATAGCTTGTCCTGCTGTTCTACAAAGTGTTTCTGAGCAGTGATACCCTAGGTAAATGTAGAGGGAAGTAATTTCCACAGGGATACTGTGCTATGTGAAGACATTTTATCCAACACATGTACATGAGTGGAATTGGGTTTTAAGGTTTAGTGTCTAAGAAAATATTGTCCTCTTATGCCTTGAAACAATTTGTACTCAGCAAGTTAGTGACTTGCAATGCAATTGCTCATAAAAAAGAATATAAAGTAAAAACTGCAAAAGTAAAATTCAAATTGAGGCTTGTCAGAGGCTAAATTGTCACTTTCACACTGATTTATTCTGTAAAGAAAAACTAGAAATATTTTTCTTTATATACACCATATTATTTTTTGTAAATTCATTTTTCCCAGGAGCTTTCTGTGTGAATGTGGTATATTTTTAAGCTTAGTTCATTAATCATGATTTTTCAAATCATTGATTTCTGCTTCTGTATAGAATTTTTGCAAGACAGGCATCAATATAAACTATCAGCAAAATCAAAGTTTAGATGATGCAGAGGCCAAGCGACCCTACCAGGGCTATTCAAGGAGATCAGGTCTTTACTTGGCCATATTGTGGTGTCTTCCTGGTCATTGTTTTGCCTCTATCCTACAGTGGTGGAAAGTGTTGTATGATGCAGTTTAGATCATTAATATACCTATTGCTGTTAACACGTTTGATGTCTTCAGCAATACTTTATTTTAACAAATTTAATCTTTAATAACTATTACAACTAAAATCCACTGAGTGTATATGGTTTCCAAGTATTTTATAGCACTCAGAAATACATAATCATATGTGAATGTTAAATTCCTTACTTTACAGACAACAGATCTGAAACTAGGAGAAATCCAATCAATTTTAGCATCACATTTGATTAGGTAATACTTTGGCTCAAATTCAAATTCAGATCAGTCTATTATCTAGTCTATAGTCTTTGCTGCCACAAAACCAGGTTAATAAAACTCAGGCATTTGGAGAGGAATGCAATCACTTAGACAGTCATGTTGTAACAGTACAAACAACGTTCACTTGCACTTCACTATGTCTCATCTATAAACTATCACTCAGTTCACTAATTCTATAAGAGCTAAGGCTGCGATTTTAAGGACAGAAAGTGCAGTGGTATAGAGTGAGAGAAAGTGCTTTCTCTCTGTGGAATCACAAAGGAAAAAAAAGGTCACATTGCCAGCTGGAGCAATGCTGTCTGTCATCAGATTTTATAATATGGTATAAACACAGGGTATATGGCACTGAACAAGCAGAGACTAGCTTATTACCTCCAAAAATAGCACAAATGCCAAGCGACTTTAACTCTCTTATCCACAGGAAATTTCTCCATTTTCTGTGAGTGCACAATTGCATTAAATTATTTAGAAACTGCAGGCTTGAGTGTATCAGAAGCCTAAGCCCTAGTGCATTATTTTGAAAATATTTGAATATGATTGTTTTAAATTAAGCTTGTTGTATTTTCACTTTAAGATTTCTAATGATTCCTAATATTAAATAAGGTGCTCATTTATGAAAATAAACATAATATTCTAGTAACTGAGAATTCAAATGATGAATTAATTAGTGAAAGAACTACTATTTATTGTCTTTTGAATTTAAAGTGGAAGAGCTATTTCCCAGGCAAAGTTGTCTACCAGGTATCATTCTGCATGGAAGATTTAAAATTAAATTATAAATCCCCAACAGAGATTTTATTATTGAGGGAAACATGACAGAATCTTAACCAAGAAGCAGAATTCTGTAGCGACAAAGATGTAAGGTAGCTCTATATAATTCTGAAATAGTGAGAAAAACAGAGGGAGGAAAGCATTAAGTATAGTTTATGTTCATTCATTCTTTCACTAAATTAGCTTTGATAAATCTCTTTGAGATAATTGTATATTACTTAAAATCCTCAAAAGGAATGTTTTGGTTTAAGAAAACTTTTCTATTTAAAATAAGTCCTACTTCATTTTTGTTTTCAGAAGACAAGCATTGAATATTCATATTTTTCTCATTCCAGATATTTTTCTCCTAAACAAGAAAGTTGTTTCTTCATTATCCACATTCATACTTCTTTTGATTCTGTCTCTCTTATCCATCTTTCCTACAATTTACTTGGCAAGAAAACGGTTTTTCAAACTTTAGCAATAGAGTCGTATTTTCAAATGAATTACTATTTACCTGGAGAGATTGTTTAGTGGTTTAGAGCATGTAATGTTTTGGCAAAGGATTGGATTTGGTTCCCAGCAGTTACATCAGGTTCATGACTATGTATAACTCCAGCTCTAGGAGATCTGAAATTTTTTCCTGGTCTCTGCAGGCAAGACATACATGATGACAGAAGTTACAAAATAATCCCACACTAGTTCAGATTCACCTATAGTAATGGCTTATTTAATTAAGAGAGACTCACAGATCACACTCCTAGATCACAGTCCTACATGAATGGGAGACAGGAACTGAGTCTAGCAGCCTGAAGTGAAATCTGGAAGTAAAAGAGAAAACATACACTTTACAGTTGCATTTATAGTATGAGACTATGCCCAAATGGGCTGGTATTTTAAAGGCTAGTGGCTGAAGGAACTGAAGAAGCTTCCATGGCCTCTCCCATTTTGTTTAAGTAAAAGAGTTCTAAACCCAATACAAAACTATATACACTGGAAACAGATATTAAGTAGAAAATTAGAATTAAAACCAGCATAAACAATACTAAGCAAGGAACATATCCTAATGTTTTAACAAACATTCTATCCTAAGGAGTATAAGTCTTGTATTGGAAATAGCTTGGAAGATCATAAGAGTAAAGTAACTACTACTATCTAATGTTAAACCTCATAGAAGGCCTGAGAAGGAAGATAGTATTGCTTGAGTAGGAAGGAAGAGCAATCTAACAGCTTCCAAAATATTCAGTAGATGATGGAGACAACTGGCTGCCTGAGCAATCACTCAAAGTCTCATTTGCATTGTTGAAGCAACCAACTTTGGCTAAGGTCTAGAGTAACTGACAGACCATTTTAAGAGGCAGAAAAATTTTCAAAACTGTCTTACCACGTCTTGGCAAGATTTGACAGTCTTTTCTCTTATACCCTGCTTGTCCAGTCTGGACATCGTGTACTTTGTCAGAGGTCGAGACATGGGCAGTTCCTTGTCCAAAGGCCTGTTGTGCAAAGAAGAAAACAAATCACATATGTGGTGTCTTTGCTATGCAACCCTCTCTTTGGAATAGATTGGCTTACTAGGAGCAATAGTATGTCAAATCAACAGAATCCTAAGTTATATAAATGTCAAGTTTTTGAAGTGGTTGAAGGTTATCTATCTATGTAGAATACAATCTCTATGTATCTAAAGACCCTAAACAGTCTGATTAAAAGTATAACAAACATGAATGACTATTGATCTATAATACTTAATATGTATGTATCTTAATGATTAAGACATCATATCAGAATATTAAACAATCTTTAAGAAATTGTGAAGTAATGGAGGACAATGACCACAAAAGGTGAACAATGTATAAATATCTTAGCAGTAGAAATATATAATGTAATATGATAAATATATCTTAAAATTGTATCAATATACAAATTGTCTTAAACAGAGATAGAAACATGCATGTATACAATATGACAAAATAACTTTACATAGGTATACAGATATTGTAAATAGAAATAACATAATTTGAACTTGTATCAATATGTAAAATCTAAACCAATGTAAACTGTCCATAAATAACAGCTCATAAGTATTCATTTTATTACTCACTGTTATTATTATTAGTGTGAGTAAAGTCTCACTAATGTATCTATTATCCCATTTAATTTTTCCTCTTTTTTTAATCTCTGGGCCTATGTAATTTTCACCCTAACTCCTTACCCTATATGAGTAATATTCAAGCTCTAAATGATGTCCCCCTCCATGAGGACAAACTTTGTTGGGAGAGGGGATGTTGTCTTCTTGAATTGCTTCCTGCTGTCATGGGGGTGATGATTTTTCTATGGGATTCTATAAAAGTAAAATGATAGTTAAGTTTCAAGATTGCTGTTTTGTATAATTGCAAATGGTCGCTGAGTATCTATAGGATTTTTGAAGTTCTTATTTGGAGTTTTGCCCAGAAAGTTGTAAGAATGTGCACCATTTCTGCATTGGCATCCCCAAAATAGTCGCATAGTAGTGCTGTCAAAATCATGGTGTCCTATCAACCACGTGGAGTAGTTGTAGTTTGGAAGCTGCAAAACTTACTGCAGGAAAATCTATTGTACATTGTTTAAAACTTAAACATTATTTATATAGACATATGTTCAATAAAAGACACAATATAGACAAAATGGTGATGGAGAAAAGTAAAATATTTCCTTAAAATTTAACTTCTTTCTGTTTCTGACAAGAGACAGAAATTTTAAATTTTTCTTTTAACAACATGCTTGGATTTACAGAAGCATAACCATTGTTCAACTCCAAAGCCAGCTCTTATTTTAAGTAGGGATATATACATATCCAGATAATAAAATTTTACCATGCAGATAATAAAGCATCATAAGTTAGATTTCTCTTTGTTTATTGATTCTTCTAAATATCTATCTTTTTTATCTTTAAGCATCTAGATGTTTAAGGATTCTTGACTCTTTGATGATATTTTCCTGCAAAGACAAGATCAAAACCCTGCCACAACCTGCTGTTGGGGTTTCTGTTCTGCCTCATTTCTGTCCTCTTAACAGGTCCCATAGTCATTTAGCCCCAAAGAAATCACAAAGAGGTCTATATTAATGAAAAACTTATTGACAAATTACCTCAGGCTTTTTATTAACTCTTATAACATATTAATCCATTATTCTTATCTATGTCAGCCACATGGCTGGGTACCTTTTTCAGTGGTGCAATCACATCTTCCTTCTTCTGTAGTTGGAACAAAAGGAATGGGCTTCCTCCTTCCCAGAATTCTCCTCTTCTCATTGCTCCACCTCAATTTCCTATCTGGTTTGGCTGTCCCACCAATGCTTCCTGCCTGGTTACTGGCAAATAAGCATTTATTTAAAACATAATTAACAGAATAGACAATTGTCCCACACCACTTCCCCCTCTTTTTATTTTTATTTATTTAATTTTTATTTTTTTTCCATTCAAAAATTTACACTTCCTCCTCTCCCACCATTTCCATCCCACTTCACCACTTACCCTCATCTCTCCCTCTCCCTCCTTAAGAGAGGGCAGGGAATCCTGCCCTGTGGGAAGTCCAAGGCCCTCTGCCACTACATCCAGGCCTAGGAAGCTTTGCATCCAAATAGACTAGGGTCCCAAAGAGCTGGTACATGCAGTAGAAACAAATCCCCGTGTCTTTATCAATGGCTTCTCAGTCAGCCCTCATTGTCAGCCACATTCAGAGAGTCCAGCTTGATCACATGCTCTTTCAGTCCCCATCCAGCTGGATTTGGTGAGCTACCATTAGAACAGGTACACTGTCTCAGTGGGTGGACCAACCGCTCACTTTCCTGACTTCCTTGCTCATCTTTTCCCTCCTTCTGTTCTTCAGTTGGACCTTGGGAGCTCAGTCCATTGCTCTCATGAGGGTCTATGTCTCTATCTCCATCTGTAAGGTGATGAAGATTCTATGGTGATATTCAAGATAATTGATGT